>JAMXBB010000012.1:86229462-86322367 GCA_024138015.1 Lumnitzera littorea
AAGTGAGTGTATCTTTTTGCGAAGTGTACTGTTATCATAATTTTATTAATATTATAATTAATATAATAACATGATAATATTAACCAAGTAACAACACTAGCTTATGAAAAATGTTAATATCATAATTAATAACCCTAGTATCTTATGAAACCTATTAATGTCATCATTGATATTAATTAGTAATGGTTTTTAATATTAAGTTTTGTGGAGCAAGCCTAGAATGAAACTCACTTTTAGTCATAATGAGTTACTATACGTAATGCTATGCTCTTATGATAACGCTAGTATTATAATATTATAACAGATTGAGCATAATTATAAGATCATGATACAAATTACACTAATTTCATTATAATAAAAAAAATGATCATTAAGTATATAAATTAGCATTAATATTGATAATATAGTGATCGTTTTATGTTATAATATATATATATATATACAATATTAATTTTATAATATATATAAACCTAGATAGTATTGTGACCTATAAAATGTTATACATATAATGTATATCCAATCCTATTATAACATAAAATGTTATTAATTAGTTTATAAGTTAATAATATAATATTTTAAGGTATATGTATTTACATATATATATGACATATAGGTTATGCATATATAAAACATTATATATATTGTTGAGAGTCAAATTTGGATGAGAAGAAACTTGGTTTACAAGTTGTGAAAAAGAAGAAATTAAGATATGAGGTACCTAGTCGACTTTGGTATAGCCAATCTAATGCCTAAGTAAGGTTTTGTTGTGAAGTATATAAAAGTAAATAGTGAAGTAGAGTATGTAGAGATCGAGTAACCAAAAGAAGCTTGCTATAGTTCACCGATCTCTATTTATAGAAGGTAGTTAGTAATTGTCTTACAACTGTTACCTCTAAAATCTCCACATGTGGAATTCAAATTACAAACCATTCCCTTAATTCCTAGAAAATGAGTCAACTATTGGCAAGTTATGGACGGTTATTTATGGTAGGACCCTAACTACTCATGCCTATGTTTGAATTTAAACTCACGAGAATTGGCTTAAGTAAGGTTCTGATTGTGAAGTATATAAAGACTAAATAGTGAAGTAACGTATGTAAAGATCAACTAGCTAAAAGAAACTTACTATAGTATGCCGACCTTTATTTATAAATGGCCTTTGGTAACTGTTTTGCAATTGTTACCTCTAGAATCTCCATGTAGGGAATTTAAATTACGGACCATTCCCTTAATTCCTAGAAGTAGGTTAGCTATCGGTAAGTTATGGGCGATTATTTGTGTTAGGACCCCTAACCACTTACGCCTATGTTTGAATTTAAACTCATGAATATTAGACTAATCTTCTTGAGCTCCTTACTTCTTAGCCGACCTACCCATGCACACTATGATCCCCTTTCATGTATATAGCTCTAATTTGAGCTTATCCATTTCTCAAACCATCTATCCCTTAGAGGGGTTCCAAAGCTCCTAAGGGAGGTTGGACATTAGCTCCTTTAGTTCACCTAAAGATCTCCATCACCTTAAGACGTAAATCCCTATCAACATTACCCCCCGACTCTCCTGGACAGTAACACCAAGGAGATTAATATGGTACATCATAGTGCCTTACGAGCTACAGTTCCTAAAATCTACATAGTACAAAGCGAGGGTGTCCGACCTTCATTTTTTTTAAGCTTGCTATTTTATCCCTACACTTATAGGAGATCATGGTTGGTCTTTACAAGTAACAACCTATCTTCAGTTTGCGTGTAAGGGAAAGGTCATGTCCAATTGATAGCCTCTATATTTCACACATTAAGATTTGTATTGACATGACAATTACCACATGCATTATATGTAGGGAGTTTTAATTTCAACCATTCAATCTTTGAAGAAAGGCATTATCATATGGCTATAAGCTATAAACAACGGCTAAGGATCCCAAGGCTTATACCCACTTAATACCTTTACATTTTTATTACTTTTCTTCTATTTCTCTTTCTTCTTCCTCTATTACTTTCCCTTATCAATCGATTAAACTTCAGTCTCCCTTAAAAATTTAGCTTTTATTCATACTTTTACTCAAAAATCTCTCTTCTTTTCCCTCACTTCTTGTTCATTGCAGTCATCTTCTCGAGGTAATCATGTTTAATAATGCATCAAACAACAATCAATCTAACGATTCACAAATACTCAAAATCAAAGTCAAGACCTACTTATAACCCCTGAAGTAGTCAAGGTTTCATCTCTAAAGTAAACCATCACCATGGCAACTGCGGAGGGCGATTACCCTTGGGATTTGTCTAGCTATACTGGATTGGCAAGGGTATATGCCCTTAGAGCTTAGCGAATCCAACAAATTCCATTTGACAACTATCCTTTTGACAATGAAGGTGGTGAATTCGATGAATTCCATTTGATAACTATCCTTTTGACAGTGAAGGTAACCTTCCATCAATCCTCTTGTACATAAGCATAAAGCATGACTTAAACCCTAATGGAGTCTTAAGCACATTGAGGGAAAACAAATTTAACAACATGCAACTTTATTTCCACTCTACTCCTAATCACTAGAGAATTAAATGACCTCTACTTCATCAAAGTATAACATCCCTTGAAGAACATAAGTTTGCACTTCTTGAGAACTACTTTGAGGTTAGTCTTCAATTTCCTTTTTCTCTTTTTAAAAGGTCTTTTTTCACTTACCATGGCATATGCTTGAGCATATTGACCCTTAATTCCTATAGGCTAATGATAGCCCTTGAGTTTATTTGTGAAGACTTAAAGGTTAAGGCTACCCCAACATCATTTCATTATTTCTTCACATATAAATGGGGTGATGGTGGTTCCACATTTGTAGTCGACTTAGGAGGAAAACTTTGATCAGGCTTGAATCTTCAATTTATGATTAGAAGAAAAAAAAGGGTTGTAGTTAGGTCAAAGATCGACCTTTATATTCCTACACTTTGGTTCCAACCAATCAGGGAGACCGATACAAAGAAATTGCTTCAAAATGATCAAACAACATATGACATATGATCATGAAAGCATATACTAAGCATTGGTTTCTTTAGACACTGACACAATTATTGACAAATACTATTACGAAGCTCTAATCTTCCTTAGAGATGAGGTCAGTGCCCTAAAGGGTGTAAGAATAATACATAGGGATGTAAATACCCCAGGTGGACACCCCATTTTTTTCCAAGAAAAAAAGAAAGAAAGAAAAAGAAGAGCAAAAAAATTGAGAAATCAAAATAATAAAAAAAAATTACCTTATGGCATGACACGTAACAACCACGTGTCACCACGTGGCTGGACGTTAATGCTATGTAGTCAATGTAAACGTGCTACATAGGGCGAAATAGGAAAAACAACAACAAATAAAAAAAAGGAAAACAAGCGCATGAGCGTCCCATCCTCCTCCCCCTTCCCCCTTCTACCTTTCCCTAATCAATCTCAAATAGAAGTAAACATAATTAACAAGGTAATTTCATCTTAAAAAACACGTGTATACTCTATCCAATTTAATTCCCTTTTCTACATCTAAAAATTAGGAAAAATATTGGATAGAAAGAGCAACTAAAGCACGACATTTGATCCAGAAATCTTAAAAAAATAATAAAGGAAAATGGCCCCAACAAAAATAAAAAAATGAAAGAGGAGGTCCCTCGTCAATTAAGTGCAACACTTCTTAGTAAAAAAAAAAAAGAAATTTGAATCTTCTAAAACTAACCCATCATGAAATTAGTGTATAGAAGTGGTGATTTTGACCATTTATTTAGCAAAGTTAACATCTAAAACATGCTAAAACTAGATGAAAAAAAGGGGGGTGGGGTGGGGTTGGAAGGAAAAACAAGATGAACTTGCATAATACAAGAAGATTTAATTTCCCTACACAAATGAGATGTTTCATGATCACTAATCTTGATTTCACAATATAATAAAGCCCTTAGCCTTGCATTCTAAGAGGAAATTGCAAGAAATATCAACTAAAATAGGAGAATTCCTCTTATTTTCAAAAAAAGGTTTAGTTTAGGGTTCTACCGAGAAATCCAAGTTTCTTTGGAGAAATTGAAGGGCTTAAGCATGAAATTCATTGAAATTGATTGAAGGATATTAAAAAATTGGAAGTTAGGAGTTGAGAATCACAACCACCTCGTTGAAAGCTACCCGAAAACCACCTAAACCGAGCTCCAATTCTCTGCTGCACAAAGTAAGTTTTCTAGGCTTCAAACTTTGTTCTTGAGTTTTGGTGAATGCTGATATGTAGTTGATAAGCTCTTAATTAATTATATTTATTATAATGATTTTTAGCATATTTCTTGAAATTTTGGTTTATTTTAAGAAAATAATACTTAATTAAGTAAATTTTTTATTTCTAAGTTTTGGAACGTTCTTTGTAAGAAAATGAGAAAATAGAAATAAGTTTCGCTCAATTTGAAGTTAAAATGAAGAAATTATGAAGTTTGGAAGTGACATGAGCAATGACATGACTATATCAATTGCAAGGGGGGATTTTCAGTTAAACAAAGCAGCATACAAAAAGTGACACAACTTGGGAGACACGACCTAAGAGACACAACCAAGTCCTAAGTTGTATCAATAGTAGATTTGAGAAAATTTTAAAAAGATATGTTGAAGATTTGAGAAGATTTAAGAGACACGACTAGTGACTCGATTGTATCATTTACTTGTGCCACTCACAATAAAGGGGGAAATCCACATGCACTATAAAAAGGCCTCCCTAAGGATTTTTAACACACTTTTTCATACAAATTTTAGAGAGACTTTAAGGGAAAAAATCCATAAGAGAGCAATGCACTTCAAGCTTCAAAATTCAAGAGATTTTCTTAGTTTTCATGGTTTTTATTTACATGTTTCCATTAAATTTGATTCAATATTGTTCTTTCACCATAATTAGCACATAATTTCATTGTATCTAGGTTTTGTAGAACCTAGGATTGCCATGTAATGCTGAGTTTTATTAGATCTAAAGAAAAATATATGATATTTTTTTTTTCAATTATGTGTTCTTTAATTGCTTTAGATTGATATTTCTAGGGTATTAATCTAATATTCAATATTGTGCAAAAAAATCGAGAGCTTACTTATATGATTAGATCTAGGCATAATTACTGAAGATTATTACAAACTTAGAGATAAACTATAAAGTCTTTCCAATTCTCAATTGATATAATTATGAGAATTCGTTGTTCTTTAATGCTATCTATAATTATGCTATTAAAAAGAGATTCTAATAGATGATCTAAAGACTAGGGTTAATAGACTTGAAAATATTATTGATCTTATTAGAGAATTATCCCGATCAAAGAAGTTAAAGATGAAATTAGATTATCTTGAGTTAAAATCACATGTGTAATTTTAGGGAAAGCAAGATCTAGATGCATGGTTGAACCTTGAAGTTGATAATCTAAGTTAATTGCTTTCTTGATCAATTTCTTTAATTTGAGTCTTGACTACTTATTAGATTAATTATTAGCTGCAATTTAGTTTAATTTCTTTTGCTTTCTTGAATTGAATCTACCAGTTAGATAATAAAGAAATAGTCAATATTAGTATTCATAGTCCTTATGGGAATGATATCGATTTTAATTGAACTATACTACTATTGATAAGTACGCTTGCTTGATACCAATAGTGCATGGGATTGATGCTTGTAATCTTGTTATGAGAATTAGTTTAAATGATTTAATATGCAATTTATCTTGTTCTTATTATAATTTGTATATGAATATTATAGAAATCTATGTTGTGATGATCTTATAATGATTAATGGTTTAAAGAATTGTATTTGTTATAAAAATTGTGATAATTTGATGTGAAATTTGTTATAATCCAAGTTTTAATGATCTTGTAACATTAATGGTCTAAAGAATTGTGTATGTTGTAAAAATTGTGATAATATGATCCATATTTTGATGACCTTGTAAAATAAAAACAAATTGTGATAGTCGTAGACATGTATATTAATGTTGTTCTTGTTACAATATAACCTTAATGATTCAAGAAAATACATTTGTTCTTGTTAAAATAAAAGGTTAATCATGATTCAATCTTGATGTTGATGTAAGATGTTAATCCTTAAAGAGGGGATTTGATTTGTAAACTACTTGTTTGTTTATGTTTGATTCAAAAGTATGTGGGAACATATTGGCAAAAAAAATCTTTTTTTTCAATTTTTATAGACATTGTAAGTCCTAAGTAAGATATCAAGAGGGGAGTGAATTGATATCTCTTGCAAAAACTACAACCTTTTAGATTTAAAAACAAAATCCCTCTTAATAACTTAAATTGCATGATAAGTAGTTGAAAATTGATTATTTAACTTAAGGCGCGAAAATAAAAACATAAACAATAAAGATCAAAAAGCAAATAAAGTAAAGAGAAAGAAGATCAGGTGATCGACTTATAGAGCTTTGGCCTTTTGCCTACCGCTCTCTTCTAGCTCCACTACTAAGGACTCGATCCTCCTCAATGATGTCATTCTGCTAGTCTAATCTTTTCACTAATAAAAAATGAATAATAGGTTCCAAGGAAATCCAATCCCTTCTCTATCGAATCCCTTCTCTATCCTATCTTACTAACTCTTCCTAAGTTAAACACAAGACTCAAAGAACTTCTTAACCTTACACACTCAAATTATAATGTCAACAACGTTTATAAAGAAAATGAGACAGTAAAATCAAATAGCTCTTTATAACTTTTGCACAAATGCAACAACAGTGAAATAAGAAATATGTTTTTGCTCAATTTCTAACTAAGTTTTTGATGGAGTTTTTGATAGTGCTGACGAGAGAAATTTTTGAATTTCAGTTCTTATCTTGATCTGCTACTATCAATCTTGTTCGGCGTCAATTTATCTTGAATCGATCTTCCATGTAACACCTAAAAATGACTAATTCCTAATTTTTCTCCAAGAAAACCTTATTCAAACATAATTGATTTAGTTGTAGGAGAAATATCCCATGAAAAATTTTATCAACAAGCTACAAACCAAAAAAAAAATGCATCGAGCCTTGTAGAATTTTGAGCAAAACCTTATTTAACATAGCTTCCTAATATGTTTGAAAATTTATTTCAATATAATGCTCAACCTTTAATCAACCATTCTATAAAATTAAAACTAATCCAACTTAAGATCCCCATAAACTTAACCATCTTAGCAGAACGAAATTGAGTACATTTCGCTAATATACCTAATAAGGTAGAGCTAAGCCTTCTTGCAAATTTGTCCAATTTAATTTGTTCAAATTATTCAGAAAATAACTTAGGAACAGTCGCTAAACTCAATTCTATATACTAACTACACTATTCTATTCTCTTATTGATTTACTTTCTAACACATATTCCGATATACATTCTAACAAGCATAAATTCAAACTCATTTTTCTTCTTAACCTTTCTTTTCTCTAAGATGGCCTACATACCCAAAGAACTAGTTAATATCACTATCATCATTTTGTTATCATTAAAATATATTAAGAGAAAAATCAACATTCTCCCCCTTTTTGATGATAACAAAATAACATTTAAACAAAAACATATATCATCATAACCATAACATAAACGTAACTTGATTTTAAACTTTCTAAATTTAAAATGTTTTTGCATCTCTTACTACTCTCCCTTTTTGTTATCATCTTGAAGATATAATTTCTCCCCGTAAACATAAGATACATGAAAGATGAAAAGCACAAAAAAAAAAAAAAGAAAAACAAAAATCCATTGATTGAAACTACCAAAGGCAGAGTACAAAAGTTCTCATCAGACATGAGATCTTCTAGGCTAAAATGTAGATACCTAACATCAAGACTAGCTAAAATGAAAAGAAAAATAAACAAATTTGTTTAAACAAAACAAGTTATTGACATGATTACAAAAAATATAGCTAAATGGATCACTTCTTTTTTCTGCGGCTTGGGTTTTTTATGAGTTGCCGTTTTTATGTGTGTGTATTTCTTAGCAAGACTTAATTGAGTTGCTGAGAATGTATGAACAGGTTCAATAAGAATGTTTGGAGGAACAAATATTGGTTCATATGGTACCAATGCAAGAGAAGGCTTTGGAGCTACATTAGTTGTTGGATCAAACATAGGAGGACACTCTTGTTGAACCGATTTTTTAGAAGGCTCAAAAGGTACTTAATCATGAGTTAAGGACTTATGAGGTAAATCATTGGTTAAGAGATGGTCTTCCTTAGGTCTTCTATTTACCAAACCTTTCTTCCATGATTTTAGTAATGATCTTTTCCAAATCTAACTTACTAAAACCTAAAGGATCAGAAGAAGTTTAACGGAGGTTGATCTGAGCAGGTTCTGAGTCACTTTTTGACTCCATTTCTAACACTATTTTAGCTTTTCTTTTTCCAAGATTGAGTTCTCCTCCTGTCATTGGTATGTAATCCTTCTTTTGTTTCTTCTTAGGTCTCTTAGGTTGATTTCCTTTTCCTTTGGGATCTTCTTTCACACTTTCTGACTCATTTTCTAAGAGGTCAAAATTATCAAATCTAGCTCCTTAAATATGTGTCTCCCCCTCAATTCCATATTCAGCAAAACTGACAGTCTTCGTCCTATTATGGGGATGGATATAATGAGCCATATCCTCTGTAAACTACAGTTTGTTTTTAACAAAAATCCTCATGTGTTTAAAAGCAAGTTCTCTAATTTTCTTACTTGGTATGGGCATTTTTGACACTTTGGGGATCTTAAATTCCTTAAATTCCAACAATTTCATAAGCATAGATCCATAAGGTTTACTATCCTGATTCCTTTTCATATGTCTCAAAATTTGTCTAGGAATATCTAAATTCTTTTTCAATTTAATGCTCAATAAGATTAGAGCATCTTCAGTAGATACAGTTGTGGTCTGCCCCTTTTATGCAGTATATAACTTACTACCAACTTGTGTATTAATCTCACAATCAGCTCAAAGTCAAATATAAAAACATTCCTATCATTACTTACTTCAAACCCATCATTCAATAAGGTGAACAACTGCCTTTTAGATAAACCAACTAATTTTGCATTGTCTTTCACATCTTTCAAATTGAAGCATTTAATTAGATCTTTCTAAGTTATTTCTACTTTCTTACCTTTAATCTCAGATTTTACCACATCCTTTTTGTTGAAATCCTCATTTTTATAAAATTCTACAACAATTTCACCATGCACAACTTCATCCATCTTACATAACTTCCAATACCCCAGTAAATCTGCTAACTTACCAAGGTATAAACCATTCCTAGAAAAATACGAAAATCAAAATAATTCGATTAAACAAGTTTACCATTGAACTTTCTGACTTTCTTTCTTATCTCCATCAAACTCCTCTGACCACTTCCTTTTGTAATCACATGAAGGTCTCTTCTTGGTTTTCTTGAAAGAAACTTCAAAGTCAAAACTTTTCACAACTTTTGTTACTGATTTTCTCCTTTGAGAAGCTTTCTTTTTTCTTTCTTCTTCGGGGGTTTTTTCTTCGAAAGCCTTAGTTCCTATGGCTAAACTTTCTAAGCTACTCTTTCCTTCTACATTCTCCATAGTTTGATCAAAACCTTAATCTTGATAGAGATTTGGAACAAGGTTTGGATGGGGGTTAGGGTTAAGGTTTGGATTTGATTCAAGAATAGCCTCAATTAGGTTACTGTAAGCTCTAAAGTTAAGCCAAATGACTGTAAGATTAAACTTAATACATAAAGTTTAGGATGATCGATTAAAAAATCCAATCAAACCTAAATTATAAACTATAGATATAAGTATTAATAAAGATAGATTATATGTATACTAAAATTTATAGAATGGCCTAAATAATAATTAGGAATGTTCACATGTACCCCACATGTATTTACATGTAGATAAAAATACGCAAAATTACTTAAATTAGTTGGAGACTTATTAAATAATTAAAGAAAATTATTAATTAATTAAGAAAAAATAAAAAAAAAATTAGAAGAATAGAAAATGACTTAGATTGGGTCGTAATAGATTAGGAAGCGAAGAAGAAAATTAACCAATCAAAATCAAGCAACACAAAAGGCAAAAATTAAAGGATTTAGGCAATATCTTATCTAATTAAATGCATAATAATTACTACAAAGCTCTATAAATAGGGAGAAAAATTATAGAACTCATTTGGACAGTTAGAAGTTAGAAAAAATTGAGAGCATTGAAAATTGAAGAGGAAAATTAGGGTTCAGGAAAATATTAAGGAAATCTATGCCACCACCACCACCCCACTCCAAACCCACTGCCTAAACCAGCCGACACACCTGGACTGGTGTTGGAAGCCCAAAAGTCATCAAACCGAGTGAGTCTCCCATTTGCTCCAATTTTATATAATTTCTTAAAATTATTTATTTTTTCCATAAAATTATGAAATTTATTATTCTGAGGTTTTATTGTATGTAGATCTAAGGGAAAATAGTGATTAAGTTTAATCACATCTAAAAATATAATGTTCTTAAGAAATTAAGTAAAACCGAGCATGATTAGAATTAGAAATAAATAGGTTTAGGAGTATAGTCTGGAGCTCAAATTTTTTTTGTAGAATGCTTAAGTGATATAGAACAATGTTATGAAGCCTTTTTTTTTTAATTTAATTTTTGAAATTTTTAAGTAAATTTTTAGCCCTAAAATGATGAAAAAATTGGGTAATTTTGGGTTAATTAGGTGATTAAGTGATTAATTACTAATTTAGATGGTAATTAGATGTTTAGAGATGTTAATCTCTAATGTGGAAACCTAATCCTAGTCTTTGGATTATTAAGTGTAATTAATATAGGAATTATGTAATAATGGTAAGAAATTAGGAATATGTGGAATTGGAAATTTAATAAATATGAAAAATTAGATTTATTTAGATAATATAATAATAATAAAAATTATATAACAAATCTGAAATAAAATTTAATTTTAGGTAATTGTATAAAAAATATAAGATTTTCTCACATCGAGAGTAAATCTGGTACTCCAATTAGGATTAGAGTGTACTGAACAGTTTAAAACACTAAATTAAGACCCAATATAATATTAGAATACTCGACCTTAATATGATTAATTCCACATTAAGATTCGAGCATATTTAGGATTCTAGAATCAAAACTAGAATCTAATTTAGAAACCGAACCTCGAAATAAGGTAGAATGAATCATTAGTAAATAATAAGTATACATGGAGAAATGAGTTGAATTATAACTTAAAATATGAATCATTAAAATATAAATACTAAAAGAACCTATTAGTATTATAGGATACTTAGAGACAAACTGACTTGTAATTAAGTGATTGGATGATTAAGAATTCTAAGTAAGTTGGGTTATTACTTACTATATTAGAGTACTATTTTATGGTACTCAAAGACTTAGGATTGTGTATGACTATGATTGTAAGTAGTTTATGCATGTGTTTGAGTATCAGAATTCGTGCTGAAATTTGTAATGTGATTGACTTTGTGTTATGACTAGATTGGTGTGAAATTGTTTAAACACCCCAAATGAAATTTAATCTTATTCGACTCTAATAACCTAAATTGTCATGCATTGCAACCCCTTAAGGGATCATTAGGATTCTCCAACCAAACACAGACACCTTCGATAAAGATAGCGCTGAATAGCAATTGGTCTTTTCCTCATCCTTAGCCGAACTAAGTGATAGGAGAGGAGGTCGCGATGAGGATGAGGGCATTGGTTTGAAGGATAGTCTTAGGAGGAGCAATGTCTCCATTACACAGACCTGAGTTTGGTTGTGAGCTGTTGCATAACATGAAAACTCCTCAACCCAAATTAAAGCAGATGAAATTTCTCTGATTTCGCAACGGACCGGACTACGTTATGTGATGACACTTGCTTGTTGCATTGCATGAAAATAATTGCTTGATAATCTTGTTTGTGTTTGTATACATTCATGAGTCTCTAATTCAACTTACTGAGCTATAGTTGCTCATACCCGTATAGAACCTTTTGTAGGTCCTGATTTCTGAATACTTCGAGTATTATGCTACCCTACAACTATCCAAAAGTTAATTCTTTTGAAGCCTAAGGTGTGAGGATCAATTTGCTTAGTAGTGGATGTATAGCTAGAGTATCTTTTATAGCTTAAGAATGAAAGACTGATAGTTATTATGTAAATTAGTGAACTGTTATGTTAATGTAGAGTTTCTTGGAAAGTTCTGTGGAATGTACATATAATTATATATGTTGATCTAAAATTCTTGATAATTACTGTAACTTTAACTAAACTTTTAATTGAACTGTTTACTTCAAAGCGAGGAGTCATCAACACCTTGTGTCGATCGTGTCCATAGTAGGTACTATGAGGCCTGTTATTATCATAGAATGATTTACATGGCGGGACTGTTGCAACTTTATGACTTCGGGGCATAACAGTTACTATGAGGCATTTCAATGGAATCAGAGGGTTTATCATCAAGATTCATAGTAACTACTTATGTTTTCTTTCTAGACTTATGAAAAACTATTTAAAGTCAAGGTAGAATCTCTGAGTTGCATGGCTTGCTGGAGAGAGATGCAGAGATTTAAAGAAAGAGGAAAAAGGCGTATATTAAAAAGATCATGAGGGAAGAAGTTAATCTAACTTCAGAACGTGCTTATAGTTTTGTTAAGAACGAAAAAGAAACATGCTTTTAATGGGCATGATTATGGGAAAAAAAATCATGCAGCTAATTGCACGTAGAGAAAAAGAATCACTATAGGAGAGAGAAAAGATATCTTTAAGATTTTATAAGTTAATATTTTACATCTTAAATTTCAGGATATTAAAATAAATTTTACAAAATAACTGAATAAATATCTAATAAAAAGGTTTACAGACCCCTATCTCATTGTTAATATATTCAAAATGAATTTTTTCAAGAGGTTTAGTGAAAATATCAGCTAACTGATTATCAGTCAGTACAAACTTTACTGTAATATCTCCATTATTAACATGATCTCTTATGAAATGATGTCTTATCTTAATATGTTTAAATCGAGAATGATGAACCAAATTTTTTATCAAGTTTATAGTACTTATATTATCACATTTAATAGGAATATTTCTATAATATAACTTATAATCTAACAATTGTTGCTTTAACCATAAAATTTGAGCACAGTAATTACTAATAGAAACATACACTGCTTCTACTGTAGAGAGGGCAGTAGAATTTTGTTTCTTAGAAAACTAAGACACTAATTTATCCCCTAAAAACTTATATGTACTAGAAGTATTCCTTCGATCCACTTTACAGCCTGCATAATCAGCATCTAAATATCTAGTCAAATCAAAATTATGATTTTTAGGATACCAGACTCTTAATTTTGTATTACCATAGATATACTTAAAAATTTTCTTTACTGCAGATAGGCGTATTTCTTTTGGATCACTCTAAAATCTAGCACATATGCACATACTAAACAAAATGTCAAGGCGAAAAGTAGTAAGATATAACAAGGAGCCAATCAAACTACAATATAACTTCTCATTTACTTTATTACTATTGCCTTCTAAGTCTAACCTACTTGATGTACTCATTAAGGTTAATGATCCTTTAGAATTTTCAAAACCAAATTTCCTCAAAATTTTTTTAGCATATTTTTCTTGATGAACAAATATAACATGGTTAGTCTGCTTAATTTTAAGTCTTAAGAAGAAATTCAGTTCTCCCATGAGAGACATCTCAAATTCTGGCCACATAAACTTAGAAAATTCTTGACAAAAATTTTCATTAGTAGAACTAAACACTATATCATCCACATATTTACACAATTAAAATGTCATGATCATAATATTTCAAGAACAAGGTTGTATCTACTTTACTTATTTGAAAACCATTCCTCAATAGGAATTCACTCAACCTTTCATACAAAGCACGTAGTGCTTGTTTCAAACCATATAAAGCCTTTTTAAGCTTATAGACATGATCAAACTTAAATAGATCTTCGAATCCTAGGGGTTGGTCAACGTACACTTCTTCTTTAATGTACCCATTTAAGAATGCACTTTCTACGTCCATTTGAAACAATTTGAAATTTTTAAAGCTAGCAAAGGGAAGCAATAATCTGATAGCTTCTAACCTCACTACAAGTGAATATGTTTCATCAAAATCTATCCCTTCCTCTTGAGAATATCCTTTAGCTACTAATTTAGCTTTATTTCTCACAATTTTTCCATTTTCGTCTAACTTATTCTTAAACACCTACTTGGTACCAATTATGGATTTATTACTAAGTCTAGGTGCTAAGTTCCATACTTGATTCCTTTAGAATTTGTTAAGTTCATCTTGCATAGCATTAATCCAATTATTATCACTTAAAGCTTCATCAATAAAATTAGGTTCAACTTCAAAAAGCAATGCAAAATGACTCTCTATATTTTGAAGAATAGATCTAGTTCTAACACTAGAGTGAACATTACCTATTACCCGTTCAAGAGGATGATGCGGTTTAAATCTTAAGGTAGAAGGAGGTGTATACAAACCTTCAAGACTTTTTTACTTTCTTTCTAACAACCCTTCAGATTGCGATTTTGATTTAGGAGCATTAGATTTGGAATAAGTCCTTATTAAACCATCAGAATTCCCTTCTAGCTTACCATGAGTAGAAAAATTTTCAAAAGCACTTTGTTTTGACTTGGGTTCTTACACTCCTTCACTATTTTGTTGAATTTGATCTTTCTTAATGATCATGGGTGCTTCATCATCAAAATCCTCTTTTCCTATTTCCTTAATAAATCTGACATTGATGGATTCTTCAACTACTTTGGATACTTTATTATAAACTCAAAAGGCTTTAGAATTAAGTGAATATCCCAGAAATATTGCTATCTACTTGTTTCTCAAATTTTCTTAAAACTTTACCTATTCTCTTCACAAAGTACTCACAACCAAACACATGAAAGTACAAAATAATAGGTTTCCTGCCTTTAAAAATTTCATATGATGTCTTGTTTGTCAAAGGTCTTATGTAGACATAATTAATAATGTAACATGCAATGGATGTAACTTCAGCCCAAAAATACTCAATTATTTTACTTTCATTCAATAAGGTTCTTGTCATTTCTTAAATAGTCCTATTTTTACGTTCCACCTCCCTATTCTATTATGGTGTATATGGAGTAGAGAAATTGTGAGTTATACCATTGTTCTCACAAAAAGTTATGAAATCAATGTTATCAAATTCTTTACCATGATTTGTCGTTAGACTAACTATTGATGCTCTTTTTTCATTATGTACTTGTCTAGCAAACACATCAAACTTTTTAAATGCATCACTTTTATTATAAAGAAACGAAATCTAGGAATACCTAAAAAAATCATCAACAACAACTAAACTATACATATTTCCACCCAAACTTAATGTTCTGGTGAGACCAAACAAATCCATGTGTAATAATTCCAAAGGTCTTTTAAAAGAGATGACATTCTTGCTCTTATGAGAAACTAAACTCATCTTACTCTTCATACAAGTAGCACATCGAATATCATTTTGAATTCTTAACTTTGGTAAACCTTTTGCTAAATTCTTGTTAGATAATTTATCCATTTGATAAAAATTCACATGTCCTACTTTCTAATGCCATAGAAAAGTATTATCATCTACAAACAAGAAGCAACTTTCTGAATTAATTTCTATAGGCTTTATTAGATAAATGTTTTTCTTCCTATATCCTTCAAAGAGTAATGAATTCCTAATTTGTACATATTTTATTTGGCGATTTTTGATGATTTTCCTTGATATTTGAGTTTATTTTTAAATAATAATACTTACATGAGTAAAATTTTGTTTTCTAGGTTTTGAAATGATCTATGTGAGAAAAGGAGAGGATAGAAACAAATTTCACTCAAATCAAAGCTAAAATGAGCAAGTTATAAAGGTTTGAAAATCAATACAACTAAACAACATGACTATGTCGTTTCGAGGCAAAATTGGAGCTAATTTTTAACTGTTACAGTCTAAAACATGACCATATCATTGGTCATGTCGTTTCTAGTTTTAAAAGAAAAAGAGAGATAAATGTGAAGCATAGTCAAGAATACAACCAAAAGATACGATTGTATCCCTAGTCATGTATTTTCTAGCCGAACTATTTATTTTTAGCTCTTCATATATAAAGCCTTATTATGGTTTGTTAAGAAAGAACTTTTTCGCATGAAATTAGAGAGAACTTTTTAGCATGAAATTGGAGAGAACTTTTTAGCATAACTTTTAAGGAGTTTTTGAACCCAAGAACAATCAAGAAAGTGATGAGAAAAAAAGATTTCAAGATTTAATTTTGTTTAGATATCATGATACTTTTTTCTACTCTTTATTTTTAGATTCTTATTTTGCAATATGTAATGAATAGATATTTGATATCTAAGTTTTATGGAACCTAAATCTATTCATGTGACATAATTAATATTGATTAATTTAGTTCTTTATTATTTTGTTGATTAAACTATATTGCTTCATAATTTAGGTTATTATTTCTACTGGTAATAATTTATAGTTTGATATCTTATAAGAGAATATGAAGATTTCTTATAAGATTATATCTAGGCATAATTGATGAGGATTATTACAAGATTAGAGATAATTTGCAAGATTCTTTCAGAATTTTTTGAATTAAAGCATAGAGAATTCATTGTTTAATAATGCAATCTTAGGTCATACTATTGAGAAAAGATTCTAATAAGTGATTTTAGAGTTAGGGTCAATTGACTTGAGAAAGTGATTAACTTTAGCAGAAAATTTTCCTAGTTAAGAAAGATAAAAAAATAAAAAATAAATTAGATTATCTTTAGAAAAATCATATATTAGATCAAGTTTTTGAAGTATCCGTTTATTTATGAATACTTTCTATTCTAATTAAAAGAGGTTCTGCTTGTCTTTCTAACCTACTCAATAGCCTTTTCTTCCTTCTTGTTATTAATTATTTCTTTATTACTTGCTTCTCTAGGTTTTACAAACACTATCTCTCATTTAGAATGTGAAAATTCACCATTTTCAAATCCCAATCCAGTTTTAGATTGATCAATGCATTGACATGAAATAAGCAACTAGAGTTTCTTATCGCTTTCATAAAATTTTTTTTAAAAGTATTTTGTATTGAATTTGACAAAACATTAACTCATTCTTTCAAGCCTTTTATTTCTTCCTTTAATATCAAATTCTCATTTACTACTGTTTCCTTGGCAACATGTAAACCTTCCACATCATTTTTTAAGATGTCATTTTCATCTACTAGCAATTTATTTGTTTGAATGAGAGCAACTTTTTCTTCTTTTAATAACTTATTCTCATTGTCAATTCTTATGTTCTTGTCATTAGCTTTAGTAAGAGCTTTCAATAATTTATTTATCTCAATACATATATCTTCTAGAATTTCATCATCAGATTCAAAGCTTACCTTAAAAAGGGCCATTAAACACAAGTTTGCTTCCTCGATTTCATCTTCTGTACTTTTTGCTTTAGTCTTTGACTCATCCCAGTCACTCTATGTGGCCATCAACGATTTGCAATTCTTCTTATATTTATCTATTTTCTTGATCAACACTAAACATTCATACTTTATATGTCCTGGTTACTTACATTCATAACACATAATCACTTTCTTCTCTTTAATTTTCTTTTCTTCTCTTTTTGTGACCTTTTCTTACATCATTCTTGTTTCTATTAGAAGTAAACCTTTTTGAATTATAGACTTTCTTACCTTTCTTTTTCAGGAGATGGTTCAGACGCCTAGTTAACATTGATACATCTTCTTAAGACTCGTCACTTTTTGAATCTACTTCAACATGCTTGGCTTTAAAGGCTATAAACTTTCTCTTCGGATCTTCTGACACACTTTTTAACTTGAGGAATTCAACTTCATAAGCCATCAGCTTACTGTATAATTGACTTAGACTGAGCTTTGTCATGTCATATGCTTCCTCAATGGCTATCTTCTTTGCATTCCAAGCCTTAGGAAGGATCCTTAGCATTTTCCTAACAAGATCTACATCGCTCATTCTTTTTCCAAGAGATGATAACTTGTTAGTGATAGTAATGAAACAACTAAATGAATCTTTTATATCTTCACTAGGAAAGATACAAAATGTCTCATATTACTGCATCAAAGTACTAATCCTTGTCTCCTTAATGGTATCTATTCCTTCATATGTCTAAATCAATGTATCCCAGATCTCCTTAGATGTACTACAAGAAGAGATTAGATAGAACTCAAAAGGTGCAATAGTAGAAAGAAGAAAATTCTTAGCCTTTGAGTTCAATTTAGCTTTCATGATTTCATTTGTCGTAAGAGGTGTAGTTGCTTTGATGTACATCTCCATCTTGAATTTCTAATAAAGAAAATTAGTACTATAAAAAAATGGAGTCTTTCTAGGTTAAATAGTCAATGAACCACTACTTTCTACCATTGATGTTGACTCTATGTGATATTAGAGCAAGACTCTAATACCAATTGTAGGTCTTGAGTAAGATATCAAAAGGGAAGTGAATTGATATCTTTTACAAAAACTACAACTTTTTATATTTAAAAACAAAATCCCTCTTAATAGCTTAAATGTCGTAATAAGTAGTTGAAAATTGATTATTTAACTTAAGGCGCGAAAATAAAAACACAAACAGTAAAGATCAAAAAGTAAATAAAGTAGAGAGAAAGAAGATCAGGCGATCGATTTATAAAGCTTTGGCCTTTTACCTACTGCTCTCTTCTAGCTCTACCACTAGGGGCCTTGTCTTCTTCACCGATGTCGTTCCACTAGTCCAATCTTTTCACTAATAAAAAATGAATAATAAGTTACAAGGAAATCCAATCACTTCTCTATCCTATCTTACTAACTCTTCTTAAGCTAAACATAGGACTTAGAGAACTCCCTAACCTCATATACCCAAATTACAATGTCAACAACGTTTACAAAGAAAATGAGATAATACAATCAAATAGCTATTTACAACTTTTGCAAAAATGCAATAATAATGAAATAAGAAATCTATTTTTGCTTAGTTTCTAATTAAGTTTCTAACACAGTTTTTGACAGTGTTCATAAGAGAGACTTTTGAATTTCAATTCTTGTCTTGATCTGCTACTGTCAATCTTATGCAACTTTAATTTATCTTGAATCAATCTTCAGTGTAACAGTTAGAAACTACTAGTTCTTGATTTTTCTTCAAGAAAACTTGATTCAAACACAATTGATTTAGTGGTAAGAGAAATATCCTACGAAAATAGGAACCAAATGTTTGAATTTTTTGAAAACTTGAGACTTGTTGTTCTTGATTTGTTTCTTTGCCAAGCTTATATATTTTTGAAAATTATCACACATAAAGGATATATTCAATAATTTCTAGAGTGATTTTAAATTCAAAAACTTCAAAGATTACTACTTAATCATATGGATAAGTTCGAAAAGATATGACAAGATCTTGATAAATTAAGCTGACTCTTAGAAAAATCTAGCACGTAAACAAGCTTATGTACTATGAATCAACCAATTAACATCTTTTAAATCTTATTTGAAATTTTGAATTAGGATGGTTAAATATATCCAAAATATCCATCCTTATCCTTAACAAGATACCTTAAGATCTTTGAAATTATTTATTAACAACGAACTACAAACCGAAAAAAAAAAATGCATCGAACTTTATAGAATTTTGAATAGAAACTTATTCAACATAGTTTCCTGATATGTCTAAAAATTTATTTGAATATAATGCTTAACTCTTAATCAACCATTCTATAAAATTGAAACTAATCCAACTTAAAATCTCCATAAACTTAACCATCTTAGCGGAATGAAATTGAGTACATTTCACTAATATACCCAATAAAGTGGAGTTAGGCCTTCTTGCAAATTTGTCCAATTTAATTTGTTCAAATTATTCAAAAAATAATTTAGGAACAACAACTGAACTCAATTCTGTATACTAACTATACTATTCTATTTTCTTACTGATTTATTTTTTGACATATATTCTGACAAGCACGAATTCAAACTTATTTTCCTTCTTAACCTTTCTTTTCTTTAGGACAACTTGCATACTCAAAGAACTAGTTAATTTCATTGTCATCTTTTTGTTATCATCAAAATATATTAAGAGAAAACTCAACAAACATATTTCCTATTATTTGTATATACTATGTTGAATATCTTTTTCAAAATGAAAAAGGGGATTTCTTTATGGAAAATTGTTTTATCACCTTAGAAAAAAACCTTTTTTTTTTCTTTTTGAAAAAGAAAAACTTAATCGGTGTTTTCAAAAAACTAGAATTTTCTTAGGTTTTTTCGAAAGTGAGATAAAATAATTTTTCTTTTTAAATTAATTAAGATGTAAGTACTTAAAGTAAAATATTTTCTAAATAAAACTAACTAAACCACTACAGTTTTACAAAATATTTTTAAAAATTACATAGACCTGATCCTAACTAATAGATACATAGGCACTTCAAGCAACTCCTAAAAAACAAAAAGTATTTTTTTCCCATTATTGAAACCCCTTATTTTATTTTGAAAAAGAATTTAAAATTTTATATTTAGTTATGAATCTTTTGTGATAACCCTATCAATAAGTTGGCCCCTAAGCTCATATCTTTAATTTCCCTATTTCTAAAGTTCTTTTTTTTTTTTAGAAAAAACCATAGACTAATAGTCAAAATTAAAGCCTATCATTATTTTTGTGGCTTAGTCATGTAGCAACTCCATTTCAAAAAAAAAAAAATGTTTTAAAAATTTGAACTTTTTCCTAATCCAATTGAGGAACCTAGACTAAGCGAGTTGAACTTAGTATAAGTTAGATTAGAAAACAAAAATCCAAATTTTCATCTCAATAGATTAACGACTCTACTGAGAATGCCTTAATGGGCTAGCCATAAAAGATCCATAATATAACTATTTGGACCCTTGTGTTTTTTTTTTTCTTTTGTAAATATTAGTTTTGTACATAATTAAATGTTTTTTGTTAAATGTAGTACTAATGTTGTGTATTAGTGATGCAAGAGAAAAAAAGAAGAAGAAAAAAGGGAGAAGGCCTAATGGGCCTTTTAGAGGGGTTGTTCTTTGATCATGATGTTTGTTTAGATGCAATCAATCCCTAACTATGCTAAGAACCTACGAGGAGAAGGCCATTATGTAAGTTCCAAGTGTTATGGTATAACCATCTCTCAAGGCTGACTACTCCAACCCTACTCAAGTTTCAAATGGGCCAATGATCCATATGAGGCCTTTTGAAACTTAACGACTTTTTAGAACTCACCAAAATTGCATTCACAATTCTCCTTCAAGGATTAACAAATAAACCTAATGTGGTAAGCCCATCAAAGAGGAGGTTGTGAAGTTTTGGAGTTTGACTCTTTGCACATTTTGTAATTTTTGTAAAATTTGTGTTCTTGTAATTTTTATAAAATTCGTGTCCTTGTAATATTTTTATACCATTGTAATTTTGAAATTTCCTTTTAAGGTAGAAGGTAATTAAGTTATTGAGTTATAAAGAAAGAGATCTACATCAACAAGCCCATGGACCCCAAGATCATACTCAAGAGGTGGTTTCAGCTCTTTTGCCCCAAGCAACAAGACTTTATCAAGGGAAAAGTCGAGCCCATCATGTCTTTGCTTAACGTCACTATTGACCTTGCATTTGTTAGGGCCTTAACCCACTTTTGGAATCTAGAGGCAACAACTTTTTGTATCGAGCCCCACCAATTAAGCCCAATCATAAAGGAGTATGTTCAGCTATCGAAGGCTCCATCTAACATGAATGAGATATATGCCCCAAACCTGAAGAAGGGCCCACATATTTTTTTGCAAATTATTGGGAGTCCAGAAAACCAAGTGGACCAGGTCTTGGCTCAGCATAATCTAACTTCCATTAAGACATCATTTACTAGATTAGTTAATGGGAAAGTCTAAGTATCTGGAGAAGCAAGAAATTTTCACTAAAGGGTATCAAGTGTGGCAACTCAATCAATGCTACGCCTACATCTTAGCTATATTTGGGACCATCTCACTCCCAAATGATATGTTGCACATCCACTTCGAAGTTGCAAAATTAGTAGCCTAGTTTCTGGAGGGAAAGTCTTATGTTCATCTCAAGACAAAAGGCCAAGAGAGTATGAAGACCAATTTGAGCTTACTTATGATTTAGTTTACCAGTCACATGGTCGTACGCTAGCTCAAATTCCATAGGGAAAAATTTGCTATTAAAGTTGACCTGATCTAATCCTATAGGACCAAGCTACTTGAACTCAATTGCAGCAAACACGATCAGGTTGTGGACTATTTGCAAAGCAGCAGCACCATGCTCCAACTGACTAGCAACTAATGGCTATTTGTGACCGAACAAAACCTGACCAAGCTCTATGCAACCTGACATACAAGAAACAATCTGAACAACAAATCTGAAGAGCTCACTTTGTAATTGAGAATGAGAGCTACAGACTTGAAGCAAGTGGGCATATTTTTCATCTTTCGCAAGACAGGGGCTAAAATTAGTGACCTGCAATATAAACATAGCAGCAGACCACTTTGAACAGCCACGCACACTCAAGCTCCTGAAACCGTGACAACTGCCATGTAATAACAACAGCCCCTGCAACAACTCCACTCTTTCATCACGGCAGCACGTGAGCTTTCCAATGGACAAAGAAGAAGAATAATTTGGAGCCTCTCCATTTTCGCTTGGAGCCACACAATAAGTCCTGAAGTACTGTGGAAGGGGACCCATTTATATTTTGTTCTCACTTGAGATCAGGTGACAAGAAAGAGCAGGTCCATTTCCTGAATTGGATACAGATTCAGACAGCAACACGCCTGAACTTCATCCAAGCAGTATTCGTGAACAACTGCAGGCCATGATCCATTCATTTTGTAGCAGCTGACATTTTTCCCGTGGACCAGAGCATTCACGGATTGGCGGTTTTGGCACGCCAAACTGTAGAGTTAAGCATCTAAGGGTGTATTTATAAGTAAGTACTTAAAAGAGGTGTTTAGAGTGTCACATCAACATAATAAGTACCTCTTCAATTTATAAAGAGATACTTAACTAAAGTTACACATCAAATTTTGAAATCATTTATGGTTCAATATTATCATTACTTTTATGATTTTTAAAGTATTAAAAACTATTTTAAATTAAATATTATAATGGCAATATTTTATGTATTAATATGATGAAAAAAATTTTAAAAAGAAAGAAAAAAAATGCATTAGGAATGGTCCTGGACGAATGCAAAATATAAATAATGAAGTCTGACTTTTATAGACTAAAAAGGAAGAGAGAAAAGAAGAGGTATGGTACCAAGCTTGGTACCCATTAACTATAAGCACTAATAGGTGCATATCAAATATAAAAGTTAAAGAGGTGCTTGACACGGAAATTTGTGCCAAGCACTCCTTGTAAACATACTCTAATGGGGATCTCCAACCTTGTAACAGAGCAACCAAGCAACAACCAAGCCAAGAGCAACCTGCAAATTCTCAACCGAATTCAGTAGCTGCAATTTAGAAGTAAAAAGAAGCAAATAGAGCAACAGAGAATGACCACTCGGTGAGCTAAACTAGTGCATGTCGAGCTGAGTAGCTGACCCAAGTTACTTTCCAAACCGAGTACTCCACAGCAGCTCCCGACGTTGACTGTAGCTACAGCAGCAATTAGTTGAACCTAATACCAAACCGAAAGCAAAAATAACAGCAACTTGAGCTTCGTCTAACAGATCCAAATATTCAAACATGCCGAGCAGCTCTACACAAACTTCAACAGCAAGTGACGGCATTCAATAGCAGTAGCAAACTCAAGCTCTCCAACCAACAGCTAAATTAAGGTCCAAGCAGGAGCCATCAATTGAAAAGAATGGACTTCAATTATAGCAGCTTGCCGACTTGAGCACACCGAGCTACTGATTTTAATAGTAGCTGCATTTGACCAAGCCATAGGTTTTAATTCGTTCAGCTCTAGTCATTTCCACCGAGCCAGCAATGTAGCAGCTAGACACCCAGGCTGTAGCTGTACTCCAAACGTGAGTAGCCCCTGCAACAACTCCACATCAGCCAAAACAGAGTAACCCCTGCACGTGATGCACGCCAAATTGCAGTTATCAGAGAAGGCCCAAAGTTCTTTTAGCACACTTTGGGGGGTGGGAGGGAATATTCAAAGTATAGGGCAGCTCCCTGGAAGGTTGAAGAACAGAGGGGAAGAAAAAGCAGCTTAAGTGTAGAGTAGCTTAGTTTTAGTCGAAGATAAAGAGTAGCTAAGAAACAATAGCTTAGGAAAAAATGGAGTATGAGGAGAAGCTTTTCTTTGGTAATCCATAACATGTTGTTTTTAATTTTAAGGCACTAAAGCCCTTCATTCTATTATACTAAAGAATCATTTTGAGTTCCAATTGAATCTAGACGATGCAAATTTTCCTTCGGGAGTCGGAGTTGAAAGCATCCATTAAGATGTTTTCTCTTCCTTATTTATTTTATTGCATTATGTCTTGATTCATTTGGATATTGTAATGGGATATTGAGCTTTTTAGTATATGGATTTTGTATTAATAGATTTAATAAATTAATGTGTCAAATTAATTGTTTCGATATCATTATTGAGAAATTGATGATTTATCTATTATGCCTATTGCCTATTTTATTAGTGCTTGACTATCACTCTTTAAGTGGGTAAACTTAAACATACTCGAGAGAAGATTCAATATCTCCTAATAGACATATTTTGAATTTATGAAAGAGTTTGTCATAGGAATATGTTGATTTTAATTAAATTATTGAACTCACACACTTAATATAGTCGAAAATATGGTACGGGTCATAGGAATATGCTCAAACCATATTTCTAATTAGAATAGTAACTCCAGTGTGAGCAAGTTACTATTTACCTTATGATTATAGATAAATTACCTTAGCGAGATGATTTATGCTACAATTGGAACTCCACTACTCTTGGAGGTGGTGAGTTCTAGTGAGTTTAATTAAATCCCACTTAATCAATTTCGAATATCATACTAAGGCATCACATTAATTCAAACAAGAATAGATGTACAAATCCCCAAATTGATTCTTTCTATCTCCTAAACCAAGGAGCCTCATAGTATAGCTAAGACATTCGGTATGGTGTTCATTTTCTTAATTAGTTTTTACTCTATTTTAATTCAAGTGTTGATAGCTTAGCTAAGGAAAAACCTCAATTGGTTTAATATTTTGCACTTAGCTCCTTATGGAATATGACCTTGACTTACTTCCTATACTACTTGCATTACCCGATACAGTTGTCTATTTTCATTCACTTCAAAATAATTTTCAAGTGTAGGTTAAAAGTTTGCGAGTCTCCCGATTATTGAAAATCAATGCACTTTAAGGGCAACTAGTTGTGATTCCAACACTCCTATTAAAAGACTTTAAGGGCTATGCAAAGAAGTATCGAGCCATTAGAGATTATGTCTATCACCACCTCAAGCAGACAGGCTAAAGACAGTATTGAGCCCTTAAGGTGCTCTAGTTAGACTAATGTAAGAGTCAGTTCGTAATTGTGAACTGGCCCAAAGGAACTTTGAAACTATCTAACCCCTGATGAGAATAAGCCTGAACTAACCTACAACACCAAACCTTAAGGGCCCAAGCAATTTACCATGGGAAACTGCTGACCCAACAGGCCAACCCACTGTTGAACCAATGGTTTAGCTCACCTAAACTTCCAATTTCCATAAAAAAATAAAAATGAAAAAACAAATCAGTTTTTGTCATTTAAAAATATTTTATCGGCAAGTAAAATTGTTTTCACAATTGCTAAAAAAAAAATGAAATGGTATGGTTTTTGAAAAAATTAGCAATTCACTCTTAGGCTTTTCAAATTAACACCAACGAAAATTATTTTTCTACAAAAAAATATAAATGGATAATCATTTACACTTGGCGTTTTTTACCTATTTTAAAATTGAACAAAACACTAAAAGTTTTCTAAAAAAGTCTACCAAACTACGGCGATCTAATTCTAACTAACATATATGTAGGCACTTTCAAGGCAACATTAAAATCGACAAAACAAAATTTTCCCCCACTACCCCTAATTTCTCTAGGAGTGAACTATGAAATGGCTTTTCTATATCGTTATGGATGGCATTGTAATTTATATTTATATTCAACAATTATGCTCCAATCTGAGAAATAATATTTTGTAATGTCCCATCACAAATTACAGTTAATAGTTACGTTATGATTTATTTCTTTCCATATCAATAGTGTATTCTAAGATTCAAACAAGAAATCTTCCTCCTTTGCAATTTCTTTAGCTTTGGCCAATCTTACTCGAATTTGTAATATGACATTACGCTCATGTAGTTTAAGTTAATTATTTTGGAATGGGAACAAATTCAAACCAAAAATAAAAGTGAATCATTCACGTGTCACTACATGTATACATAAAGTTTTATAATTATTTGGGAAAAAAGGATATTTATAGTAATTAATGGAAATGAAGAACTTAAAAAAAAAATACACGATTCAAAGGCTACAAAACCAGCCCTTAAACCGTTGGTTTAGCTGAACTGACCTATGCCCATAGCCTTAAGGGCCGAACCCGTTTCAACTTCTCACCGACTCGTAAACTGGTGGTTTAGGTCTAATTCATCATCTTGTTGCAAACCTCCAACTCTAGCCTTTGCCAAACAATCTTAGCCTAGAAATGAAGACTTACATGGATCAAGTCCAAACTTGAGTGGAAGTCCTTTATGAGAATGCCAACAAGTCAAGAAGGATTTGGAAAGCCTTATATGATGTTTCAAACCATCAAGTCAAGAGGTTAATGGACCAGTTCATAACAGCTTAGGAGAGGATCAAAGAATTGGAAGCTCCAGTAGAAGCTAACTAGCTTGGGAAGAGAAAGAACATCGAAAGAGAGTTAAGCCAGCAGGAGAAGAGAAAGACAAGAGTCTGAAATGGAAAATAGGATTTAAGTCTTTAATAAGTTCGCGTAAGAGCTAAGGTTAGCCATCTTTCTTATTTTGAATAAAGTGATGTAATTAGACTCCATGATTTCCAACTTCAATAAAATAAAGCTTGGCCACATTACAAGTTATTTACCAATCTAATATTTACATACGTATGCCTTCATTGCATTTTATCACTTCCACTTTATTATACTTGTTTACTTTACCTTATGATAAAAAAGAAAAAGAAGAAAGAAAAAAACAAGAAGAAGAAAGAAGAAAAAAAGAGAAAAGAAAGAAAAAAGGTAACAAAGAGAGAGAGAGAGAAGAAGGAAAAATTTTGAAAACCCAGAACTAACTTCCTAAGTTTGTTTCTACCTTTTGTAGGAAAATGAAGATTGCTCCTAAGCAATTAACCTTTGTCCAAAGCTTAGTTATGACTTGCTCTTACTCCAAGATAACTGAACAGCAACATGACCAAAGGGTAAGGAGTCTTACAAAGACTCTACAACAAGTTATGGAACAACTACAGTCACTCTCCACCAACAAGTAGTCCAACCCTATTAAAGGACAAACTAACAATGATAATACACCACCTAACCTTAAGGAAGATGAATCCAGACTCAAAATTGATACTCACCTCAAGAAACTTGAGAAAGAACTTCTGAAAAAATGTAGAGGAGCAACTTAAGGCCTTCAAAACCACTGACATGATGGAAAGAAGAATCTTCTATAGTTATCCCAATACTTAAAAAGTGACTTCCCCGAGAAATTCAAGGTCCCCAAGTTTGAGAAGTATAATGGGACCAACTACCCTCTGATGTACACTCAACTTTATGTGCACAAAATGGCCAAGTACACCAAGTATGATCATCTCATGATTCAAACCTTCTAGGACAGTCTCATAGGCCCAACCTTAAAGTGGTATCCTAAGCAAGACTTGTATGAATTTAAAACTTAGGATAAGCTAGCTAGGGCATTCTACAACCAATACAAGTTCAACATCGAAGCAACTCCTACTATATATGATCTTAAGAAAGTGACATAGAGGGACAAAGAAACATTTAAGGAATATGCTCCTTGTTAGAGAAGCACAACAACCAGGATCACTCCCCCACTAGTAGAAAAGGACCTAACCTACCTTTTCATCAACAACCTAGGAGAGCCCTATCACAAATTCTTGGTAGCTCACCACACTTCTAATTTTGTTAACTTGGTGATAGCTAGGAGCTAGATTGAGGATTCTATTGCTGCAAGCGAATAATGCTCCCCTCTTCTCATGACAAGAGGCTAAACGCCCTTAAGAACATGACTAAGCCTAAGGATACCATGATAAGCAAGGTAAGAGCCAATAATAACACCCCTAAGAACGTAACTAAGCCTAAGGATACCATGATAAGTAAGGTAGGAGCCAATAATATTGCCACTATCAATCCTCAACTCTCTACCTTTGCGAGCCAAGAATCAAAACAAAAGGCCTAAGAGACAATACACTTAGATCTTAATACCACTAAGCTAAGTACTTGAGCGACTTAGAAAGGAAAACATGCTAACCTTCCAAGTTCCCTTACCAAGATATAAGCTTAGTGATTATGATCCAAATTTGACATGCGATTATCACTTGGGGCAAGTGAGGTACTTGACTAATAATTACTAGAGACTCAAGAATAAAATACAAGATGTCATTGATGCCAAACAAATCTTATTAGATTTTGTCAAGCCTCCAAAGCCTAATGTCAATGGAAATCTACTCCCAAATCATGAGCCCATAATCAACATGATCACCATACAAGACCTTAAGAGTGAAGATGACACAACTCAGATCAACAAGACAAAGATTGGGGTAGTCCCTAAGTACGGAATCAATTTAGATGAGCTCCCCATCATAATAGAGTAAGTCATATGGAATTTAAGGTAAATGAGCCACTTACAATGTATGAACCCAAAAGACCAAACCTATACTAAGCCGACCATCCATCAATTACACTAGAAGGAAAGATCAATAAAGGAGATATAGAGGCAATGTTGGTCCTAAAGCCTAGGAAAAATTGCACTCAAAAGGGGTTAAGAAAATGATGGCTAACGAGAGATCCCACTATTAGCACCTTGGGTGAACCCTCAAGAAAGCATGAATACTTAGTAGACTACGCCTTTACACCAACAGTCTATGCTGATGCACCACCAATTAGATGGGGCTCAAAGTTTAAAGAAGAGGATAATCTTAAAGGACACCGAATCCTAGTGATGGAAGGAATTATCAAGCCAATGGTATTCCAATGCTACCAAAAGGATGAAAGGTTGAGCCATCCTACTAAAAGCCTAACATTTAATCTCCTAATACTGGTCAAAGATTAAAAGGTTGTACCTCTTGACTATAGGGCCATAAATCAAGTTCAACAGGCTCCTTCTCCCTTAGTAGGTAAGCTCACGAGGTCCTACAAAGTCTATGATTTGACAAATGAAGCCAAGAGGAAATCCTTAATTGAGGAATCTTTTAAAAAGATTATAAAACCAGAAGAAAAGGAAGACTACACTAATCATAACCACTCCATTATGAAGCTATAATCAAGGTCTTACAAGATGTCAAAGTTATAGAAGGAGTCCCTACTAACAAATTATGACTAGTGGTTAATTCCATATTTGTTGCAAAAACTATTGCATTCTCCCCTAAATAGCTTACTGGGGAGGGAGTCAATTATACTAAGGCCCTGTTCATAGTAATCAGGTATAGGGGCATAATAGTGGTTCATGTTCTCATTGATAATAGCTCCTCTCTACGTTTACCACATCTTAACCCTAGACTAACTTAGTATTACAAGAGCTAAAATTGTACCAAGTTCACTAACCATCTGAGCCTTTGATGGTTCTAAGAGGGGAGTTATTAGTGAAGTCAAACTAGCAATAGAAATCTGACTACAAACTTTGAGATAACATTCTAAGTCATAGATATACTAAAGTTGTTCAATCTACTTTTAGGCCAACCATGGATCCATGAAGCTGGAGCTATACCTTCAAGATTGCATCAAAGGGCAAAGTTCATATCCAATGGCTAGATGGGCGATGTACTAGGAGTGCAAGATTTCACTATTTAGAAAGAAACCACCATCCCTTATATCAGGAATGATAACCATAAGGAAAGCTTGCAAATATTTCAAGAAGCATGTATGATAGGAGGCTCAAACAAAATGGAAGACTAGGTGAAGCATGAAATTTACACCCAAATAATGAAGACTAGAGAACAAGTTGGCACGTTTGGGCTAAGGTATGAGCCTACCTATACTAAAGTAAAAGAGATGAAGAGCAAGGTGAAGTGAAGTTGAGGCAAAAGACTTTTCAAAGTAGACATCCCAATCCCTCATGTCAATTAAACTTTTTCAACTATAGTAACTCATGAACTATAACCAGAGGCACCTACAATTAACACTTTAAGCAATTGGTTCTCAGTCTCTACTAATAGTAATATGTCTCTTTTAGAATAAAGATTTGTTTGCAATCGAGCATATTCCCCTTCATGAATCAACCCATGCATGTTTTCCTTTTTTTAAGTCAATAATAAATGTCTCTAGAGTCTAGGACCTACGAGTCTTACTAGTCCATTTCTTACTTTAAATAAAAATGTACCCTAGTGCACATAAATGAAATAAAATTAGCTATTTCCTTTTTCCCATACTTGAATACCATTTTACTCCTTTTTATACCCTTTCTTTTCAAATCTAATGCACTTGGTGAGAATAGAGAGTATCTCGTGCCTGTGAATGATGAGAATATTGGTATTACCTTTGGCCTTACTAGGTTAGTAGTCAAGGATGATCCTAATTGATTGCCCATAAGAAATCTAAGAAAATCGATAATGATTTGAACAAGGTTGTATTTCCATCAATGAGCTGTTAATAACTACCAATCTAAGGACTAAGGAAAGACCTAAAAACCTTAAAATAGGAGGAGGATTAAATGACATTCAACAAGTAGAGTTAACCTAACTCTTGAGAGATTACTTAGATGTGTTCACCTAGTCAAATGAAGACATGCTCGAACTAGATCCCTTAATCATAGTCCACAAATTACCTACTAAAGAAGATATGAAGCCCAAAAAGTAAAAATTGAGAAGGTACCAACCAAACATCTTGCTCAAAATCAAAGAAGAGGTCAAGAAATTACTTGAAGTGGGCTTTATAGAAGTATCGGAATGCCCAGATTAGGTTGCCAACATAGTATACATCATCAAGAAAAATGGAAAAGTCAAGGTTTGCATAGATTTTCGAGATCTAAATATGGCCACACCAAAGGACAACTTCCCATTACACTATATTGATGTATTGGTTGACAATACTGCTATACATTACCTTTTCTTCCCCATGGATAGATCTTCAAGATATAATCAAATCAAGATGGAGGAGGAAATATATCTAAAACCACTTTCATTACAACCTAGGGCACCTATGTTATAAGATGATGCCTTTTAGCCTTAAGAACGCTAGGCCAACATACCAAAGAGAAATGGTAGTACTGTTTCACAATATGATGCATAAGGAGGTGGAAGTTTATGTAGATGACATGATAGCCAAGTTACTAGAAGGAGAAAATCATATAACTATCCTAAAGAAGCTATTTGATAGATTAAGAAAGTTCCAATTGAAGCTGAACCCCAAGAAATGCACCTTTGGGATAACATTAAGAAAGTTACTTGGATTCATGGTAAGCAAAAGAGGAATTGAATAGACCTAGATAAAGTGAAGGCTATCATGGAAATGCTAACTCCTTTAACTCCTAAAGAAGTTAGGGGACTATTAGGGAGATTGAATTACATAGCCCACTTTATCTCCTAACTAACAGACAAATGCCAACCATTTTTCAAACTCCTGAGAAAGAAGGCTATAGTTGAATGGAACAACGAGTGCAAACAGGCATTCAATAACATCAAAAGATACTTGTTGAATCCTCCAATTCTTATGGTGCCAACTTCCAAAAGGCCTTTGATATTGTAATTAATAGTAATACCAAAATCCATAAGTTACATGTTGGGGCAAAGAGACTACATAAGAAAAAAGGAATATGCAATCTACTACTTAAGTAAGAAGTTTACCAGAGGTGAATAGAAGTACTTAGATATAGAAAGGACTTGCTATGCATTAGTATGGGTAATGTACTATCTCCAACAATATACTCTATACTACCCAGTTAAGGTACTCATCAAACAAGATCCGCTGAAGTATTTGGTAAACAAACCAGTAGTAATCGGAAAATTATCTAAATGGCAAATGTTGTTAGCATAATTTGACAGTACTTATGTCAACTAGAGCTTAGTGAAAGGAAAAGCTTTAGCGGACTAGCTAGCTTTATATCCTATGAATCCCCTTCCTAAGAAGAATAAACTCAACTCCTAGATGATGCCATCAAGAACACCAAAGGAGAAAAGGGAAAGTGAAAGATGTACTTTGATGGAGCAGCTAATGCATTTGAATGCAGGGTAGGGGCAGTTCTAATATTTCCTAGAGGTGATTATTCTCTTTAGCTACCCGACTCCCATTTCCCTATACAAACAACATTGCCAAATATGAGGCTTGCATCTTATGCCTAATGATGGCATTGAATATAGGAGTACCCGACCTAGAAGTTTATGGTGACTCATCATTATTCATCCTACAAGTCCTAGAAGAATACAAGACCGAAGACCATAAGCTTATTCCATAACATCAACACTTAAGAGAGATTATCGAGTAATTGGAAAAATTACTTTCGCCTATGTCCTATTATGCTCTGAAGCAGCGGAGTCATAATAGTCTCACCATGTAAATCGACATATGATAGTAATTGACCTTACAATCACTATCGTAGATATGATTTATACAAGGCGTCCATGACTCCTCACTTTGAAGTAAACAACTCAATTAAAATTAATGCTAAAATTTAAATCAAAAGCCAAAAAACTTTAAGTCATATATACATAATTGTATTTATATTGTCTTATAATCCAGGAAATTCTACATGTTATGGTAGTCTAATAAGTAATATATTACATAATTAGCCTAAAGACCTAAGAGCTTGTGATAAAACTTTAGAAGACTCAGTTGTATTAATCAACTTGATCCTTACTCCCCATAGCACTTCAAAAAGAAACTAACCTCAAGATAGTTATAACACAGCATCTTAATCAGTACCTATAAGAAAATCTAAAAGGATATAAGCAGCCAACAGCTTAATAAGTAAGGATAGAGACTTAAGAATGCATAACAAACACAAACAAGGTTTTCAACAATTAATTATATGCAATGCAACGTGCAAATGCCATCACATAACGTGATCCGGTACATTGTGAAAATAGAATAATTTCACTCGCTCTAATCCGAGTTAAAGAGTTTTTATGTTTATGCAACAGCTTACAACCAAACCAAAGTTTGTGCAATGGAGACACCACTCCCCCAATGATTGTCCTTCAAACCATTAACCCCATCCTTATCACAACCTCTTCTCCTATCACTTAGTTTGGCTAAGGATGAAGAAAAGAGCATTATGCTATCCAGCACTATCTTTTTCGAAGGTATCGATATTTGATTGGAGAATTCTAACTGTACCCTAAAGGGTCATAATGCATGTCTAATTGAGGTATTTAGGTCACTTATAATTAAGTTTGATTTAGGGTGATCAAACAATTTCACACCACTCAATTCACAACAACTACTAAAACACATGTAATCAAATAGACATAGGCGCATGCACATATAACTGCCTATAAGTATAATCATATACAATCTTAAGCCTTTGAGTACTTTAATATAATACTCCAAAATACAATGATATATTAAGCCTAACTTACCTAAAATCCTCAATTCGCTAACGTAACATGATGTAAGTCAACTTGTCTCCTCGCCTCCTATAACATAAGTATTCTTTTAGTATTTAATATCCCTATAATATATAAGCCTTAAATTATGACTTGATTCAATTTTCCAAATATATATATATAGTACTTATTACTGATATTTTCTAAGCCAATTTCTAAATCAATTTTCTAATTCAATTCCAATTTCGGTTCTAATTTAGTTTTTTTATCATAGTATTATATGTAAACCTTAAGAACTTGTTTAGAATCATATATGAAATTAATCACATTACACTTAGGGATCTTAAATATCACTTTTATCCCTTAATCAATATTATAGTACGTACGGTACATCATAGTCCTCATTTAACTACTGAATTTACTCCTGATGTGAGAAAAATTTACATTTTTCATATAATCCACTAAATTTAAGTTTCATATCAAATGTATTGTGTATTACTATTATTATTATTATATTATCAATTTTTAACCCAATATTTTCTATTTATTACAAATCTAATTTCACATGTTATCATTTTACACATATTCACTACATATTACACCTAATAATTATATTTAACACCCTAAATACTATAAATATCATACTACATCAAAAAATTAACATCTTAAAACACTTAATTACATATTAAGTCAGTAATTACACATTTAATCACTAATTATATATATGATTTAAAGGCCTTAAAATTATCTAAAAGTTTCAAAAATTCATTTCTGAAAAATCTCTTCATAACATTATTTTACATCCTCTAAATGGTTAACACAAAAATTTTAAGCTCAAAACTATACTATTAAGATCATTTATTTCTAAATCAAAATAAGCTCAAGTTTTCGAAATTTCTTAAGCACTATATATTTTTAGATATAAATTCATCAAACCAACATTTTTTTTCTAAATCTACATACATGAAAACCTTAAAATACCAAATTTTATAATTTTCTAAATAAATCAAAGAAGAATGAGGTTGAAATTGGACTCACCTATCCGATCGGCTTTCGGCCACCAAGGGTGGCTCCAAGTATGTCAATCAAATGGGATAGTGGTGGTAGGGTATGATGGTGGTGGTGGTTTGTTTATAGGTGGTCGTAGATTGTGGGTTTGCTTTACAAGCTCTAATTGCACACAATTCTTCTAATTTTTTTTGTAAAATTAGCTAACTCTCTTGTTCTAGTCTCTCCCTATTTTTCTCTAATTCCTAAATGACTAAATTGAATTCTAGATGAGCCTTGCTACTTTTATAGAGCTATGTGATTTTTTTTCCTTTAATTTTTGCATAACATTTATCCCTTATCCTCTTCCATTTCACTTTATATTTACCTTAATTTGATTAGTTAATTTTTTTTCTTCTTAATCCCAGCATGTCACAACCTAAATCCAGACATTTCCTTACTTTTCCTAATTTTTATTTGATTTTTTAATAATTTTCCTTAATTATTTAGCATTAATTTAATATATTTCGAGCATTTTAAATAATTTCAACTATTTTTACTCACATGTAAATATATATTTAGTACATGTAAATATATATTTAATACTCCAAAAAATTATTTATGTTATTTTATAATTTTTAGTATGCATATAATTTATTTCTATTAACTAGTTAATTATTGGAACTCATTTTATATATTTCTGATAAATAATAGATAATATGCTTATAATTTAATAGTATAATATTCTATTATTTTTATTACTTATTTTCCTAATTTCAAACTCATAGGGTTACTTTTACTAATATTCCTAACTTTATCGTATAATTTAAGCTTGATCGAACAACTTACTTGATCGCCCTAGACTTTACATATCAAATCCAAGTTTTTAGTTGTAGGGCTTACACATCCCGAGAATGCAAAAACCAATTCGTCAATGTATTGGCCACTTCGGTGTTGATGGTTACAATATCTGATATGATGGAGATCCAACCTCTAAAGATTGAGGTAGAAAAGGAGCTTGCATTTTGTTTAAAAACTGAAGAAGGAGAAGCCTCAAGCCATAAAAATAGTTCATGGTACAAGGATATCATAACACTACTCCAAACAAGACAATACCCTAACTATGCAAATTCAAAGACAGAAAAATCCTTAGGAGATTAGACACTCATTTCATTTTTAGTAGAAATACTGTTAAGCTTCAATTTTTCCATTTTTGTTTCCTTAATCCAATTAATATTAAACCTTATCTATTCAACATTAACCCTCAACTAAAAATTAAGGAAACTAGGTTTTCATTTGATTTTGAAAAAAATTGGAGTCACCACCCAACCAAGGTTGGGAAAAAGTTAAAATATAACCAATTAGGTAAATCAATTATAACTTAGCTACTGGACGATATAAAAACCGATACTTCTTAAAATGATTTTGAAAACTAAAGTTTTCGGATTTAGGGCTTAACCTATTACTCCCTAAATGGATACTAACTTAACTTTCCAAATTTAGATTTGTTGACCCCCCGTACCATTACGACTAGAGGGGGCTAACCTATATAACTATGTTAGGATGTATAATCGATGCCTTGGAAAATTACCCATTCAATTCATATATGCAAGTAAATAAACCAATAGAATCATATCTACTTACCAAAAATAAGAAATTGAAAGCTTATTTGCCAAAAGGGGAAAAATAAGTTTTTACATATTATAAGTTGCCCCGTAATTACATATGAATGCCCACGTACTTGCTATTTGAGATCAGACTTTTGTAATCCTTTTACCAAAATTTTAAATGTGCTGGTTTCTTTCAAATTAAATTTGGAAAACATCCAAATTTCTGCTTTTAAATAGTTCAATTTTAATTAAGAAAAATTCTAAAGAGTCCTAATTTTAACTGTTTTATTTTCTTAAAAAAGATTGTAAAGAAGCCCTAACTTTGGAAAAGGTTTATTAATTTTTATTTTTGGAATCAAGTTTTGCTAAGTAATTAACTTTTTGTTTCTTTCTTTCTTTCTTTTTTTTTTTTTTTGAAATGCGATTCTTTTCTATGTAAAACAAAATTTAAAGAAATTTAAAAGGAAGGAAGAAAAAAATTTTCTAAAAAAAAGTTTTTAAAGTTTTGAGATAAGGAGAATTTTTTTTTTTGAAACAATTTCTTTTAGAAGTATTTTCATTTTTATTTTCTTTGTGAGTTCTCAATAAGGAAATTCAAGAGGAAGAAAGAAAAATAATGAAATAAAAATAAAAGTAAATAAATATAAAAGGATGGGTTTGGAATGTAAAGACCAAGATCTTTTTTTTTTAGCTCTCATTTTACCCTTTTGTTTTATTAGAAAAATTACAAAATAAAAAATAAAATAACCAAACCAACCTAGAGTTGATATAGACTTAGGTCAACAAGCAGGTTAGGGAAAGTAAATTGGGGATAGATCTAGGTTGACCCTCTTAGATCGAGTCAGCTCCAATAGCTAGCCTAGGTAGTGTAAAGAGAGGGATGGTAGGGGGTGGGGGGTGGTGGTGTGTCGAGGGTTCAATTCCAATTGAAAGGAGCACTAAAACTAGTGGGGAAAGTAGGCTTTATGTATTTCTAATTGTACTTGGAGGGTAGACTTGATGCCTCAACTTATTGTGGTAGTTTAAGGGTGGTGGAAAAGAGGCTACTGGTGGTAACGACGACTAGGTTTACAAAGTTATTTGGGTTATGGGGTTCAGGACTGCTAGCTACACGATTATTTTATCTTGAAAAAAGGTGGTGGAGCTTAGATTGTTAGAGAGAAAGAAACACTAATGTAAAGAGAGAGAGAGAGAGAGAGAGAGAGAGTTGAAGATGAGAAATCTAAAAAAGAAGGTAATGATTGATAATCAAAGTATGTAAAAGGGGGTCCTTTTATAATGGCTTTAGCCCCAACAAGTAAGGAAAATGGCCAATCCACCATAGATAATTCAATTACATGATCTTCATTTTAAAGGAAATTGACACAATTTGAGTTGATTTTTCATGTTAAAACTTGATATCCTTACTCGAACTAGTGAAATATTGCTTCAAAACATTCATTTCAACTTAGATTCTAAGGATTAACGTAAATAAGATCTCATATGCTTGTTTTTTCTAATTTTCACAGCCCGATTCGATCCTCTAAACATTTGAATATGGACTTGTTTTTAGTCTAGATTAAGAATTAGCCATATGATCTTCGAGATTTCACCATTAATTTAGTGAAATCTTAAATAAATGTGGACTAAAAGACTACCTAAAGAGGGTTGTTTAGAAGAGGAAATGGAGCAAAGTACCGAGCGCCATGGCAGATGCAACCCAAGCGCACGTGCCTTGTACATGTGATGTGCTTAGATGACGTATATAGTGCATGCGCCATACTAAAAAAAAAAAAAAAAAAGAGAAAGAGGCACATCAGCTCTTATTTTGCTCACGAGTTGAACTTATATGCTGGGCATCGGCTTGGTCTTTGATGTTCAATGAGGACTTAGCCTTGTGCCTAGTCCAAATCATTCCTCCCTTATTATTATTATTAGTATTATTATTATTATTATTATTATTATTATTATTATTATTATTGTACTAAACCTAATTTCAACCTAAAAATGAAGTAGCCCAAATCGTGACCTAAAAATGAAATAAATCCATCTAACTCAAAAATTCTTTAAAAAATGACCTAATACTTTTTTTTAATATATATATTTTTAAATTTCTTTTGTATTTTTCTCAATTAAGACCATTTTCTTTTTGTTTAAAAGAAGCTCTAAAACTACAAGGGTGCAAAAATGAGGTATTTATAGTTGTCCCTGTTTGTAGTGAAATTTCAATATAACTTTATCACAAATACAAAGGAGACATTATTTTTTTCTTGGGGATGAATTTGTCATAAGAAGTGCTACAACTAACTAGCTATCCTAAACGTAATCTAATGGAGATTTGGTAAAAGATAATTTAAAAAGAAAGATGGTCCTCTAGGAGCTTATTGAAACTTAAGGTGAGTTTTTTGGAAAAGCTTAGTGCCCTAGGAGCTAGCTAGAGCCTTATAATGTTACTGAAAGCAGGGTAGTGCCTTATGGACTAATAAGAACCCTAAAAGATACAGAATGGAAGGTCACACACCTATGAGCTAGCAAGAACCCTAAGTGATACCGAATGGAGGGTAGTACCCTTGAAGGCTAGCAAGAACCTTAAGAGATACCGAATGAAGGGTAATGCCCCTATGGGCTAGCAAGAACACTAAAAGATACCGAGTAGAGGATAGCACTCCTATAGGCTAGCAAGAACACTTAAAGATATCAAGTAGAGGGTAGCGCCCTTATGGGTTAGCAAGAACCCTAAAATATAGCACTCTGTGAGCTAGCTATTGAAATCCATTTAGAACTTAGTCATGCTCGTCTGAGTTGACTAACCATGGTAAGAGCGTCACTAAAAGACTAGCAACCCTAAAATGAGAATCAATTTGAAATCTAATAGTGCCCTTCTAAGCTAACTATCTTAAGCATTCGAGTAAAGTACTCCTTGATCTAGCTAAGACCTTGATGGATAATTGAAGAGAGGAAAGTGCCTTATAAGCTGGCTTAAATCCTAAAAATGGGATAACGCTTTACAAGCTAGCTAAAACCCTAAGAGAAATAAAAGCTTAATGCAAATGTAATGCTTAAAACCCAACTTAACTTTATGATAAAATGTATGTAAGCATTACTTGGCTTCATCAATAGTACCCAAATAGTCAAGCCTTTTCTTAAGAAGTCCAACTAATACCGATGATTTGGCCTTTGAAATGCATTCTGATCTTGAAACGGAGAAAAAAAAGTCCTACTTACCAGCAAATTTAAGGAAAGTGACCTAACACGCAAAATGTCATCTTCTTTTGAGTAGAAAGGTCATGTCTCAAATTTCTAGCTTCACAAAAATCTCAAAGTCTCAACCGAACTGCCTCTCGACTTCCCCAACCAAACATAGGCCTTTATCTTTGATCAAGTAATACTCATCTACCACGAGTTATTTGCTCTTTTAGATATGGCCTTGCCTTAAAACATAGAAAACAAATCTCCCTATCAAGAAGGATGAATTCATAATAAAGTATTTTAAGTGTTTTCATTAATTATCATTGTTCCAAAGCTTGCATTCATCTTCTCTCATGTTTATAATGTATGGGATCTATTAAGTTAATATGACCTTTTGATGGAACTTTAAAAGTGTTGGGAATCATCCAATGTTGATGATCACTAGGGATACTAGCTTTGCTTGTAGAAAATGAATATTAAACCATAGTAATATTTAAGATTGCTAGCATTTTGTGCTCCAAGCAAAAATTCCATTAATTTTAAAGGGAAGTACAACTTTATTGCATCAGCATTACAGGTCCCTTAAATCCGAGCCATCCATTTGTAACAAAATTAAAGCTCTTCCTAGCAACACTCTTTTCACCATATAAAGACCTTCATAATTTAGAACAAATTTCCTTGTAAGGACTTATACATTGGGGAGAGCCTTTCTTAACACCACATCATACTCCTTGCAATTCCAAAGCCGTACCTTCTTATTAAAAGCTCGAGCCATTCTTTGCTTATAGCATTGATTATGATATAGGGTTGTCAATCTCTTTACATTAATTAAATTCAATTGCTCGATACGCTTCTTTACCTAATCAGCGTCGTCCAATAGATTTTTTGGTAGCACTCTAGGAGATGGAATCTCCAATTCCATTGGCAATATCACTCCAGTGCCATACACTAAGGAGTAGGGTGTTGCCCCTATTGACATCCTAATAGAAGTTCAACAGGCCATGAGTGCAAATGGTAACATCTCATGCCAATCCTGATGCGTAACAATCATCTTTTCAATGATTCTCTTAAGATTTTTGTTAGCTACTTCTACAGCCTCATTCATATGAGTTCGATAGGGAGTAGAATTTCTATAGATGATCTTGTACTACCAACACAACTCTAACATGAGTTTGTTGTCAAGATTTGTGCCATTATTGGTAATGATTTTTTCCATTATCACATATCAAGCCAAAATGTCCCTCTTAATGAACTTGACCACTACTCCTTTGGTAACACTTGAATAAAATGAGGCTTCAACCCACTTACTGAAATAGTTGATGGCTATCAATATGAAACAATGATCGTTAGATGCCTTTGGAGTGATTAGACTGATGATGTATATACCCCACATTGAAAATGGCTATGGCATAGATAGCGTACATAATTCTCGAGGTGGAGCATTTATCTTGTTCACATAAACTTGGCACAAGTGATAGTGCCTAACATGTTTGATGCAATCACCCTCTATGGTTAAACAATAGTAACCCAGTCTCATAATCTTTTTGGCAAGCATGTTGTCATTCATGTGAGGGCCACATACTCCCTCATTACTTTCTTCATCAAAACTTTAGCTTCCTTTTTGTTTATACGCCTTAGGAGTGTACCATTAAACAATCACTGGCACAAGAAGCATTCACTTATTAAGAACTAGGTAACTAACCTCCTAATGATCTTTTTATCTTTCTTTTCAACCTCATCATGGTACATGCCTTGTTGTAAAAAAGTTTTGATATCATAGTACTAAGGCTTCTCATCATATGCATCTTCAATTACTAGATAGAAAGCAGGATTCTCTTTAATTTTGATTTTGAGTGACTAAATTTCTACCTTACTAAATATCTAAATCATAGACACCAAAGTAGCCAAAGCATCGATAAATTGGTTATAAGTCTTTGGGATGTATGTGAATGTAATTTCCTCAAACTTCTCCATAATTTGGTTAAGTGTTAGTGATAAGTCACCAATTTAGGGTCTTTTGTTTTGTATTAATCCCAAGCTTGGCAAATGATTAGTAACAAATCCCCATATACTTATAATTCTTGTATCTCTTTATCTAAGGCCATTTTAAGTCCAATAATACACGCCTCATATTCAACAATATTATTCGTATACGAGGAAAATGAGCCTTACTAATAGGGATCAAGGACTAATAACTCACTCCTAAGCCCAAAGGCTTTCTTAAATGGCCTACCGAGCTATCCAAGGAGAGTTAAGCACCGAGAAGCAGTGTTTACTCCAGTTCGATCTGACAAGCTACTTCACTCTCCACACCATCTTGGAAGCTGCTAAGGTAATCAACTGACCTACGGATCTGACCCCTCCACAACACCTTAGTCCAAGCACCAAATTAGGAAAATAGCTATCTCTACAATGCCGAGGCTGATTTGATAACTATTAGGAGCCAACCATTTGAGGCGGACCCTAATGTAAACTATCCTTGAACCAACCCTTGGCCAACCTTAATAATCAGAGTGTTGAACTGCCAATGCTAAACCCAACCCAATCAAAAGGCCTACCCCTACTTGACTCACAATGTTATTAAGACCATAGATTGAATAAAAATGCGTACACACTGTCTTTTCTGACATCAAACGCAAGTGTATTGTCCTTTCTAACATCCATACTGTCTTTTCTGATAGAGGATCTTCTTTTTGCACGATTTTGTGCTTCCCCAATTAATTATTCTCCATTTTATTTAGAAAGTAAAGATCCATTTATGTAATTTCTATAATTTAGGACTTACCCTAACTAGGTACTATAAATACTGTAATAGCTGCAGAACGAAACACATATACATTTACAAAAGAATATACTGAACTTTTTGCTCCCTCTTAAGCTAAGTGTCCTTTCGCTTACTCTTAAGCTACTCTTATCTAGCCCATTCAAGCGTAGACTAGTGGTGAGTGACATCCAATCATACTTGTACGTCATATCAAATATGACCCAAGCTGGTGTGAAATGTCATATCCATTGTCAATGTACCATATCCATTGTTGGTGTACAGGAACCCCTGATCATCCCTCAACTATTGTTTACTTTTTAAGCCATCTCGTAGCTTAGACCCACTCCCTTTGGTTATGCATAATATTGGGTTCGTGTGTTCACCTACGAGTCCATATCATCTTAGTATCAGAGACTGGTTACGTTCGAAGCTGGATTCTGCTACTATGTTCTTTTAATAGTCTGTCACTGCTCTCATGTGATAGAGGTTCTATTGTTCGCATTGGAGTTTGGTAGTTGAGAAGTATTATGTACTCTATTTTCTCCTATTTTTCGATACACAAAACAAAGTATGGTTGACTGTTTGTTTGTTGTGTAATTGTCGTGGTGATTCGAGTGTCATTTATTGACCTCCAAGTGGTATTATTAGACGACAATTTTTGTGAAGTAACCATCAATATCAAACTCAAGTGTTCATAGAACTTTGGGAAACTAAGAAAGTGGTACTTGACATGGCCAAAGGTAAGAAGGAAGCTTCACACCTCAATCGATGGATGACCGGTTGGATAGGCTTACCAACTTGGTAGCTAGTTTGGTGACTACTATCCAAGAAGATAGGTAACGAGTTAAGAATAGCCCTACTAGAGGTCATGAGTAGCAAGAGCAAGGCAATGGTCATTTTAATCGAGCTAATGCCCCAACTTAACCACCACGAGTTGAAAGAGTTGGTGGGGATGCTAGATAAAGGCTAGCACTTGAAGAGATTGAGGAAGAAGCGAAAGGAGATGATGACGCAAGGGATTATTATGAGGCTGAAGAGAGAAATGCATGAACCCCTAGAGTCGAAGGATTAAGGATGCGTATTCCAAGTTTTTTTGGAAGTGGTGATGCTAGGGACTACTTAGATTGGGTTAATAAGATTAAGAAGTAGTTTTAATGCCACAACATACCTGACAATGCGAAGGTTAGACTTGTTGTATTGGAATTCACTAGCTTTGCTGCTTTATAGTGAAAGAACTTGCAAGTCACTCAAAGAAGGGAAGGAGAATGAGAAATTAGGAGTTAGGATGCAATGAAGAGGGTTATGCAAAGAAGGTTTGTGTCGACCTATTATTTACAGGATGCCTTCAAAAGATTACAAGAGCTTAAACAAGGAGGGACAAGTGTAGATGCTTATGTTAAGGAATTCCAAATGTTAATGATTTGATGTGAAGTCTTAGAGCTAGAGGATCGAACTGTATCTCGATTCATCAGTGGATTAAAGTAAGAGATTGGAGATGTCTTGGAAACCCTGGATATTGGAAAGCTTGATGGCACAATCCAAGCTGCCCAAAGGATAGAAAGGTGTCGAACAGGAAGTTATTTACAGTAAGGAAGGCAACTTTATGCCGGCCACTCTAGTGTTGAGAAGGATAATGAGCGTCAATCCCGTACCTGATGATGGACAAAGGAAAAATCTCTTCCATATTAGATGCAAGGTAAATGAATTACTGTACGTACTGATCGGTGATAGTGGGAGCTACACTAATACAGCCTTTGCATTTATGGTCCAGCAATTGAAATTGCCGACCAAGCTGCACCTAAAACCTTACAAGCTTCATTGGCTCAGTGATAAGAGAGCCCTACAGGTTAACAAGCAAGTGTTTGTGCCGATCTACATTGGTAAATATTGAGATGAAGTGCTGTGTGATGTGCTACCCATGAGTGCATCCTACATTCTACTAGGATGACCATGGATGTTTAATCAAGCAATTATATATGACAGAAGGAGAAATACATGTTCTGTGGAGCATAAAGGTAGGAGGATGAAATTGAGTCCTATAACTACCAAGCAAGTAAAGGTCATGTAGTCCTAACTTAGCTAAACCTTGAAGAAGGAGGCTTTAGTGATGACCTGAGCCAAACTGAAAAGGGAGATGGAGCTCGAAGGACTAACCTACTTGCTTATCTAAAGAATTTTGGAGATGAGATCCGAAGAGGAGTTACCTACCGAAGTGAATACCTTACTAGAGGAATGCCAACCTGTTTCTAGAGGAACTGCCAAAAGGTCTACCCTCAATCCAAGGCATCGAGCACGCAATAGACTTATAGTTAGGAACCGTATTGTTGAACAAGCCTGCCTATAGGCTAAATCCTGAATAGGAATCTAAGCTACAGAATCAAGTAGATGAGCTAATAGAGAAGGGGTATGTGTGCCAGTCCCTTAGCCCCTATGCCGTTCTGGCCCTATTAATGACAAAGAAAAATGTTTCTTGGAGAATGTATATGGATAGCCGAGCGATCAATCGAATCACCATGAAGTGCAGGTATCCCATACCTAGGCTTGATGACATGCTAGATGAGTTAAGTGGAGTAAAAGAGTTCTTCAAGACCGATCTCAAATCTAGATATCATCATATCCGAATGCGTGATGGTGATGAGTGGAAGACCGTATTCAAGACACAACATGGATTATATGAATAACTTGTAATGCCATTTGGACTATCCAACGCACTAAGCACATTTATGCTCCTGATGAATCATGTGCTCTGAGAATTCATAGAAACGTTTGTCATAGTTTATTTTGATGACATTCTGGTATACAACCTAACCTAGAGATTTACAAGGAGCATCTCCAAAGAGTCTTTGTAAAACTCCAAGTTGAACAACTCTACACTAATCTGAAGAAGTGTGACTTTTGCCGACCCAAGCTGATCTTCTTGGGGTTTGTTGTGAGCAGAGGTAGCATCCCAGTCAATGATGAGAAGATAAGAGTAATCTTAGAATGGCCTGCACCAACCTATTCTATTAAAGTAAGAAGTTTCTACGGCCTAGCTTCATTTTATCATAGATTCATAAAGAATTTCAATACAATTGTAGCCCCACTCACCAACTTTTAAAGAAGAATGTTAAATTCAGATAGGGAGAGAAGGAGTAGAGGAGTTTTAAGAAATTGAAGAAGAGGCTAATTATAGCCTCGATCTTAGCTCTGCCTAGCTTTGACAAAGTGTTCAAAGTAAAGTGTGATGCATTTGGACTAAGCATAGGTGTTGTACTGGTGCAAGAAGGCCGACCTATTGCATACTTTAATGAGAAATTAGGAGGAGCTACACTCAACTATTCTATCTATGACAAGGAGTTCTACTCCTTAATCCAAGCCCTAACTGTATGGCAACAATATGTGCTACTTAAGGAATTTGTAATCTACACCAATCATGAATTCTTGAAATATTTAAAGAGCCAGCCCAAGCTATCCCAAAGGAAAGCCAAATGGGTTGAGTTCATAAAGGGTTTTTCTTATGTCGTAAAATACAAGAATAGAAGGAACAATGTAGTAGCTGATGTCCTATCGAGACGACATATCCCCTCGACCAAGCCATAAACAAGATTACTTAGTTTTTCAACCATAAAGCATTTAGATGCTAAGGATCTACACTTTGGTCCTATCTATGCTCAATGTGAGGAAGGACGGACATTGGATGACTATCATAAGGAAGACGGATACTTATTAAGGAAGAGGAAGCTATATATCTTGACCTATTCCACAAGAGAACTGCTAGTGTATAAGGCGCTTGGATGTAGATTGACAAGATGCTTTGGCCAATGCCGAACCCATGAAGTACTTTTTGCAAGATTCTTTTGGCCGAAAATGATGAGAAATGTTCAGTCCGTGTTGGAAAAGTGTGTTACCTACCGAAAGGCAAAGAGCTAAGCTAAGCAAGGACATTATCTACCTGTCGAGCCTAATTTTTCGATTTCTTTTATTTAAAATTGATTTCTCATTTTCTAATTAATACTAAACCCTAACCCATTTAATATTAATCCTCGATTAAAGAAAATTGAGAAATTCCGATTTTTTATTGAAAATAATTTTTGGAGTCGCTACCCGACCGAAGTCAGGAAAAAAAAAAGAAACCGTAACCAATTGGGTAGATTGATTACGATTTGACTACTAGTCTTTGATCTCAATTTTGAATTCAGAACCAGAGGGTTTTGAATTCGGGAGCTAACCTATTAATCCCTAACGGGTACCACTATCTATTTACCGAAACTAGGATTATTCTTCTAATTATAATATTTAAAATAAATAAATAAATAAATAAAATCAAAAGAGAGAAAAAAAAAGGACCTAAGTTTCTACATATTTTACCGTCGCCTTAAAGGTGTCTACGTACCCGCTAGCTAGGATCAAACGATCGTAGTTCTTTTAAAAAATCTTTAATGTGTTGATTTATTTTAATTTTTGAAAACCAACCGAGTTTACATTATTACCAATTTAGTTTTTCAAAAAGATTGTAAAGGGCCCTAATTCTTGAATGTTTTTATTTAAAAAAAAAATCTCTAAAAATCCCTTTTTTTATAAATTTATTATTAATTTTTATTAAAAAAATAACTTTCTATGTAAGGAATTCTAAAAAAAAAACTTTGATACTAAAAACAACTAAACTAATATATAAATATATATGTCATATGTTATAAACTTAACTAGCTAACTAATAATAACTAAATGAACAAAGAAACAAACAAAATAAATAAATATAAATTAAAAAGAAAAAAAGAAAAAGAAAGAGAATTGAACCTTACTTGTTGTTCACTGTATGGTAGTAAAATTGCTTGTAGGCATCAATTACTTGCTGCGGTAATTCGTGTAGCTGTCTAAACCATGCCGCTGTCTTGACCGTGCTGTTGTTGTTTTTCTACATACAGTGAGCTATGGTCTATGTATTGAAGACCGATCGGTGTTGTAGTAGTAGGTTCGTATAAGTGGTGCAATGCGCTAATGTCCAAGTGTGAGGCAGGTGGTAAGTGCTGATTGTGATTAAAGACGATATGCGAGGAAGGAGTGTGATTGCTGAGTTTTCTGAGAAGTTGCGACTACTGTAGCGTATGGGATCGGTGAAAGAGAGGATGGACTAACGAAGGAGTTGAATGTAGAATGGTAGCAGTAGCTCCACTGTGCAAGTTGAGAGAGGGCGTATGGTCGTGGATTCGCTGTAAGTTGCTATCGACGTGGTTGCAGCTTATCGCAAGTGTTATTCCGCCTTGGACAATCAATACATGGGTTGAGGGTGGACTGTAGACAGCATGATCGGAGTACAAGCTAGCAAAGGGGCTGTGGCCTTCAGTTTGATAGGGGCTATTGTGTGGGTGAGAGAAGGATGGTTGGTGCGTCGAAGGAGGACAGCATTAGCAAGCGATCATGGTGTACTGCTATTAAGAGGATGGAGCAGTCAGAATTGGGTGTTGTCGTAGAGCGGCGTGTATATTATTGATGGTGGGTAAGCGTATGAGGGTTCTGTGGACTGTGTCGAGGGATGGCGTTTGCTTCGTAAGTTATGGTGCTGCAGTATCCATGGGGTAGACTGGAGCGGTGCGCTGCTATGCGTGTTCGAGAGGAGGATAATCGAGGGTATGTATTGGGCTTGTGTTGCAATGTGAAGTGCAGTCGTACGCTGTTGGACAAGGGATTCTACAGTAGAGCGATCGGCTTTGCTGTTGCAATCACTACTGCTGTTGCTGTAGGGGGTGTTGGAGTTGTAGCTCGCAATGTCGTCAGTAGTTCACGGCAGGATCATGTACTGTGGCGGCGGGGCGATGGTCGAAATAGTTGCAGTCAGTCATGGGATTGGAGTCAGACGAGCATAGATGGGTTACTACTGCTGTAGAGTTGAAAGTGGGGCGTACACAACCGTAGAGTATGGCCATGCCGGAGATCGTGCGTTTTTGTAAACCCAAACCATATCATATCGAATCGAATCGTATCTATTTTATCTGATTTGATAATAATTAAACTAGATCTAAATTAATTCAAATCCAATTTAATAAAATCAAATTAGATTCAAATGTTTTTAATTAGATATGAATCCCATTTATTTCTCTCGCTCTTGTAAAATATAAAAAAATAAAAAACATAGGTGCTTAGCGAGACTCAAACCTAAGACCTCAAATTAAATCCAATCCGATACTTCAATACTTATCCGTTAGGGCGTTGGCTTGTGCCTTGACATTCAGTACAATTAAATTGTACTTAAACCGCGTGACTCTCTAAAATGATTACTTTTTGAACTAAGCTAAACTAAAACGATTAACTCTAAAATAATTTACTTTCCTAAAAATCTTAAAAAAATTTTTTAATTTTTCTTTTTCTCATTTTTTTTATTTTCATCATTTGTCAATTTTTATTATTTTTATCTTTTATTAATTTTTTATTTTTTATTTTTGAATTAGGACCCCTAAAAAAAATAAAAAATTAGGATTACTAAGAGGCAAAAATTAGGTGTCTACATTACCTTTGCTCATCTCAACCAAACCATGGTTTGAACTAAGTATAGACTTCATGTTAGGATTACCGAGGACATCCCGAGTGAAGGACTCCATCATGGTGGTTATGGATCGATATAACAAGATGGCACATTTCATACCCTGCTCCAAAACTAACAACGCTTCGACTATCTCTTTTCTTTTCTTATAGGAGGAAATCAAGCTTCACGAAGTTCCCAGAACCATTGTTTCAAACTAGAAACCTAAAGTTCATGAGCTACTTTTAGAGGATGCTGTGGAGGCGAATGGGGACCAAGTTATTGTATAGCACATCCTACCATCTATAGACCGATGGGCAGATTGAGGTTGTCAACAAAACTGTTGGAACTTTACTATAGGTGGCTATCGAATGAAACATGACCAACTGGGATCTATGCTTGCCAATCATTGAGTTCACCTACAATAAGACCACCCATAGCATAATAAGCATGTCACCATTCAAGGTCGCCTATAGGTTTAACCTTAAGCTCCTAATAAACTAAGTACCCCAACCAAAGCTTAATGATGACCGGCTAGCCATTGAAAGAGTCAAGGCCATCAAAGCTATGCACTAAAAGGTTATAGAATAATTGAGCCAAGCTAATACTGAGCTCAAGAAACGAACCCGAGGACGGAGGAAGAGAGAATTTCAGCCAGGTGATTTGGTCTGGATACATCTCAGTAAGGAACGATTCCTAAACTTGAGGAAAAGCAAGTTGTCTCCTAAAGCCAACGAACCTTTCAAAGTACTTAAAAAGATCAATCTTAATACCTATAGAATTGAATTACTAGAAGGATATGGAGTCTTGGACTCCTTCAACATTGCCAACCTTTAACCTTACACTCCTAAGGATAAGCAACCTGAAGCTAAACCAGATTTGATCCCAAATCTCAAACAACTCAGAGGAGATGATGGGGATCAAGGACCAATCACTCGCTCCCGAACCCGAGGGCTTTCTCAAATAGCTCATCGAGCTATCCGAGGAGAGTTAAGTGCCAAGAAGCAGTATTTACCCCAATCTGATCTGACAAGCTAGATCTCTCTTTACACAATCTTGGAAGCTATTGAGGTGATCAATGGACCTACGGATCCGACCCATCCGTAACACCCCAGTCCAAGCATTAAATCAGGAAAACAGCTATCTCCATAGTACCAAAGCCAATCTGACAAGTACTAGGAGCCAACCATCCGAGGCTAACTCGAATGTGAATTGTCCCAAACCAACCCCTAGCCAGCCTTAGTAATTAGAGTGTCGAACTGCCAACATCGATTCGACCTGATCAAAAGGCCCACCCCTACTTAGTTCACAGTGTTATCAAGACTGTAAACTATCATTTCTAACATCAAACATGCACACGCTGTCCTTTCTAACACCTGTACCATCCTTTCTAACAGAAGATGTTCTTTTTGCACAATTTCGTACTTCCCTTATAAATTATTCTCCTTTTTGTTTAGCAAATAGGGATCTATTTATATAATTTCTATAATTTAGGACTTACCCTAACTGGGTACTATGAATATTGTAATAGCCATAGAACGAAACACATATACATACATAGAAGAATACACTAAAATTTTTGCTCTCTCTTGAGCTAAGTATCCTTTTGCTTACTCTTAAGCTACTCTTATATAGCTCATTCAAGCATGTACTAGTGGCGAATAACCTCCGACCATACTTATGCATCGTATCAAGTGTGACTAGAGCTCGTGTAAGGCGTTAGTATGTCATAACCATCATCGGTGTACGGGAACCCCTGCTCATCCTTCGACTATCATTTACTTTTCGAGCCATCTCACAGCTCTGACCCACCCCCATTAGTTACGCATGATATTGGGTTCGTGTGTTCACCTACGAGTCCATATCACGTAATGTCGAAATTGGATAGCAACATCTACCACTTTAAGATCCTACCAATTATTGGCCAGCTTTTTTACCAAATACTTTAAGGGATCACGTTATGTTAGCAATTCAATATGATAATAGAATGTATATTGTTTGAGCTAATGCATGATACAGACCAAAGCACAGCGTGATCTTTCAATTTTAGAATATTTCTACTTTTGTTCTATAAATGTCTTACTTTGGTAGTACACAACCCGCTCTTTTCCTTCTTCATCCTTTTGGCCAAGCATACATCTTATGTGCTCTGGTAGTATAGTAAGGTATAGAAATAACAACCTCTCGGGTTTAAGAGTCACTAGTACTAGAGGATTCATAAGATATTCTTTAATTGTTGTAAAGGCTTCTTCACACTCCTCATCCCAATTTATATTATCATTTTTCTTCAACAACTTAAACAAAGGGTGGCATTTGTCTGTAAGCTAAGATATAAACTGAGCTATGTAGTTCAACTAGCCCAATAATCCCCTAACTTCTTTAAGTATACATGGAGAGGGTATGTCAAGTATTGCTTTGACTTTATCGGGATCTACTTCAATGCCCCTTTGGCTAATTATAAAGCCTAGCAATTTTCATGATATTGCCTCGAAAGTATACTTCTCTAAGTTTAGCTTCGACTGAAACCTCCTTAATTTGTAAAACAATCTTCTCAAATTATCCACGTGATTTTCCCCTTCTTTAAATTTCACAATCACATCATCAACATATACTTCCACTTCCTTATGCATCATGTCATAAAAGATTATGACCATCGCTCTCTAGTAGTTGCTCCAGCATTTTTGAGTCCAAAGGGCATTACCTTGTAGCAAAACATGCCCCAACTGGTAATGGAGGTTATCTTAGTCTTGTCTTCTTTAGACATTCTAATATGATAGTATCCGAAAAAGCCATCCATAAATTAGAAGCAATGGTTTTTTGTTGTATTATCTACCAAGACATTTATGTAGGGTAAAGGAAAATGATTCTTAGGTGTTACCTAATTGAGGTCTCAAAAATCCATTCACACTTAGGCTGTCCCATTCTTCTTCATTACCAATATAATGTTAGCCACCTACTCAAGATAATCAAATACTTCAATGAAAGTGATTTCAAGTAATTTCTTGACTTCTTTTTTTATCTTCAACAAGATATCTGGTCAGAATCTCCTTAGCTTCTACTTCTTAAGTTTGATGTCTTCTCGTGTGGGCAGGCGATGGACTATAATTGAAGGATCTAACTAAAACATATCTTCATAAGATTACTCGAACACATCTTGATACTCAAATAATAACGTGGTCAATTCTTCTTTTTGCTCTTCTTTTAAGTCCCTTCCAATCTTCAAATTTTTTAGGTTATGATAAGGCCTTATATTGATTTTTTCAATTGGCTCATCAATGAAAATCCTACCCATTTCATGTTTTTGCCAACTTTCTCGTATTTCACTATGGTCATCAACATCATTCCTGATGACTAACCCAATAGTGCTAAGAGTGATATCGATATTTTCATTGTCTACTTGTATAAGGTATCGCTCACTTTCATTTAAAGCATTGGATATGGGCAAAAGTGTAAGAAAAAGAATGTAAGTAAAGGAGAAATAATGCATAATGGAGAAAGAAAACTGTTCTTTTACTCATCAAACATTCTTAGGGTTATATTTAGGAACAATAACAATTATTGAAAACTCATAAAAATACAAGACTAAAGTCCACCCTTTACACTAGATAAGACCTATTGCCATTCATAAGGATAGAGAACCAATTATTCAAACAATGCTGGAGCTTATGGGATGGGCCTACTAATTCAACTTTATCAAGGAATTCTTCTTTGGTAAATTTCGAGGTTTGAGTGTCAACTTAGACAAATGTCTTGGTTAGTAGTAAAAAGGTTGTAGGGGCATAATATAATCTATCAACTCTCTTATCCCTCACTTGTTTCATTTGGAATTCTTCTGCTAGGGTTGGAGTATAGCCAAGGCCATAGGTACTAACCGAGGCTTCCTTGAACTTCACCTTCTTAGTCTCCTTTGTTGGGACCAGTAAACATACATACTTCATCAAACATTTTTAAGCTAAAGTCTTACTCCTTAATGCTTATATAGGGTATGGCCGTTTCCATATAAATATCATAGTCTGTGTAAGCCCCAAAGCTAAGCCAATTGACCGTAGGATTGAACTTAGAATATAAGATTTTGGGTGATCGGTTAAAGAATCCGATCAAACCCAAATTATAAACTATTAAGAGAAATATTAGTAAAAATGACCCCGTAAACTTGAATTTAAGAAAATAAGTAATAAAATAAGATACTATAAAATTTTCAAATTTTAAGCATAATAATTGCTAATTACTAAAAAGGCAAAAAATGTAATATAATAACTAATAAATTACTAGAGATAGATTATATGTATACTAAAAATTTTAGAATGACCAAAATAATAATTAGGAATGTTCACATGTACCCTACATGTATTTACGTGTAGATAAAAAAACGCGAAATTACCTAAATTGGCCAAAAACTAAGTAAATAATTAAATAAAATTATAAATTAATTATAGAAAAATCAGAAAAAAATCAGAAGAAGATAAGATGATCCAAATTAGGTCGTGGCATGTCAGGATGTGCGAAAGAAAAATCAATCAATAAAAATTAGACAACATAAAAGCCAAAAATAAAGGAAAATGAGCAAAGTCTTGTCAAATTAATGCATAATAATTACAACAAACGTTTATAAATAAGGGAAAAATTTCCAGAATTCATTTGGATAGTTTAGCATTTGGGAAAAATAGGAACACTGAAAAAATCGAGAGAAAATCCAAAAAAAAAAAAAAAAGAAAACTGTGCAGATTGGGCAAGTAAACCAAACCCACCACTCACCACCCGGGATTGAACCACCACCACCACCCTACACTAGACCTACCGTCTAGGCCGGCCGACAACCTTGGACCGGGTTTGGATGGCTAGAAAGCTTCGAACTGGTTAGTCCCTTATTTACCCCGATTTTTGAATAATTTTGTAAAATTAGTTATTTTGCCCAGAAAATTATGAAACTTGTTATTCTGAGGTTTTATTGTATGTAGATTTAGGGAAAAATATTTATTTAGTTTAATTACGTCTGAAAATATAGGATTCTTAACAAATTGTTCAAAACCGAGCATGATTAGAATGGAAAATAAATAAGCTTAGGAGTGTAGTTTGGAGCTCAATTTTTTTCTGTAGGATGCTCATATGATGTAGCACAGTGCTATGAAGCCATTTTTTTAAAATTAATTTTCAAAATTTTTAAGTTAATTTTTAGTCCTAAAATGATAGAAAAATTGGGTGATTTGGGGTTAATTAGGTGATTAAGATATTAATTACTAATTTAGATATTAATTAGATGTTTAGGGAAGTTAATCTCTGAAGTAGAACCCTAATCCTAGCCTTTAGGTATTAATTATGGTTAATTTAAGAAATTAGGTAGTTATTGTAAGAAATTAGTAATATGTAGAATTGAAAATTAATAAATCTAGAAAAATTAGGGTTATTTAAATAATATTAGAATAAAAATCAGAATCATACTAAATCTGAATTAAGATTTAATTTTAGGTAATTGTATACAAATATAAGATTTTCTTATATCGGGGATAAATCCGACACCCTAATTAGGAGTAGCGTGTACCAAATAGTTTATAATACTAAATTAAAACCCAATAGGATATTTGAATACTCAAGCTTAATGTGATTAATTTCACATTAGGATTTGAGCATATTTAGGACTTAGAAATCGAATTAGAACCTAATTTAAAAATTGATGCGAAAACCGAAGCCGAACCTAACCCTAAACCTTGAATAATTGTAAAAGACTTAAGACCTAGATAATTAGGTATATTAAACCCTAAATAAAACATAACAATAAGCTTTATAGGAGAAAATGTACCTATAATCATTATATGAAAACTGAAACCACGTTTGTGTTATAGGGATGACCGACGATGGCTTGAGTAAATCGGACCTCGAGTGAGTGAGCGAGGAGTCGAGGTAAGTTAGGATTAATACGATGTTGTATTTTGGAGGCTTAAGATTATGCTTGGTTATGCTTGTTAGATAGTTGACTGTGTGCATGTGCTTGATTATAGATGATGCTATGATTCTGTTTGTTGCTCTGGCATATATTGTATGATTTGTATGTAATGATTGATCACCCTAAACTGGACTTAATCAAATATACCACCAGTAATCATAATCGAACATGCATGGCAACCCGTTAGGGGAACTTAGGACTCTCCGACCAAATACCAACTCCTTCGAAAGGGATAGCGCAGGATTACAAAATGGTCCCTTCTTCATCCTTAGTCGAACTAAGTGACAGGAGAGAAGGTCGCAGCGAGGGTGAAGACAATGGTTCAAAGGTAGTTACGGGAGGAGTAAGGTCTCCATTACACAAGCCTGGGTTTGGTCGTGAGCTGTTGCATTAACGGCAACTCCTCAACCCGGATTAAAGCGGGCACAATTTCTCTAATCTTACGACGGGCCGGACAACGTCGTGCGATGGCATTTGCTTGCACATGCATTGCACTTAATAAGTGATTGAAAACCTTGTTGTGTATATAGTATAGTTTTAAGTCCTCCATCTTAACTTACTGAGCTGTGGTTGCTCACATCCCTATAGACGTCATGCAAGTACTGGCTAAGAAGTGGTAAACAACTACTCTGAAGCTAGCAACTGCTAGATCCTATGGAGTGAGGGAAAATATTTGAAGAACAAACATAGATTCTTAAGGTTTAAGTTTTTATTTTAGAATTATTTTATTCATTTTTTAATGATGTAATAACTGAATTATAGTATATATATATAAATTTTCTTACTTTCTTAGGTAAATGCTTTATCTAAATTACAAACTGTTTACTTCAAAGCGGGTTAGTCATGGACGCCTTGTGTAGGTCAGGTCTAAGATAGCGGTTGTAAGGCCAACTTCTATCTTAGGATGGTTTACACGGTGGGGCTGTTACGACTCTACCGCTTCGGGGCGTGACAGTCTGATCTCCCAAAATTGTTGTCACTTGGCCATTTGAGATAAACTTGACCTTTTAATGTAAGCTTAAAGGTATGGCCACTACTAAGTAGATCCAAGGTCTCCCTAAGAGCAAGTTGAAGGACCTTGGGATGTCTAGAACCTGGAATCAAATAATGAAGGTTTGAAGGCTAATGTTAACTAGCAAGTCTATCTCCCTTATGATCTCCCTTCTAAATCCATCAAAAGCCCTAACTGTTGAAGCACTTAGCTTGATTCCAGTTGTGTCATAAACCAACAAATCCAAAGTGGCAAGTGGGTGGACATTCAATGATGATCCATTGTCAATGAGGACTATAGTAATGATTATGTCATTACTTCTTACCACTATAAAAATTGGCTTAGAGTGCTGGTTACCTTCTTCACCTAATTCTTCAGTTGAAAAAGAGATCCGTTCCATGGTGAGGATAGAATTGGTGATTAGTCCCATCTTCTTAGTCGGCATTTCACGAAGGACCTTAACCTTACTCAATGTTTGGAATAGAGCTTCCCTGTGTGGTTCTGACACCATCAACAAACCTATCAATAATAGTTATGCTGGAGTTTTAGTGAGTTGATCCATTATTTTGTATTTGCTTGACATAATCATCTTGGTAAAGTTAGATCATCCTTTATCATATTCAATCATCTTATTGCTCATCTCCTCTAACACATTCTTCTTCTTGGGCTCTTCCTTTAGGTCATAAACCCTTCCACTTCGGGTAATCCTACCTACTAAAGGACTTGATCATTCTTGGTTAACTACCTGATAATTAAATAAGGCAACTTTATAGTTTTCAGGTGCTATCGATGTGTGGAAGGTATACCTCTTAGCACTTAGGGCTAACTCGTTCTTGTAAACTGATCATATTGATGGTAAAATCTAAATCGTCAAAAATAATGTTGATAACCAGGCCATGGTTAGGCAAGGTATTATTGTTGACATTTGGAGCCAGAGCTTCTACGAAGTCTAGCTAGAATGAGCCTTTATCAATCAAATCCTGGATTCTATTTTTCAGTCTCCAACATATCGAATGTCCTACCTACCCTAAATGATATTTACATTTTTTAATTAGGATAAAAAAATCCTTGGTCTGTATCTACCGCTAAAGAGCTTAAAATGAATCAAGTTGTCCTTTTTTAGCTTCTCAAAAACCTAGCTAAGAGGAATTGGTGTTCTGGTGAATTGTCTTAGGGCCTTGTTAGTCTAGGGTTGGTTTCTGAACTATTGTTGAACTTGAGGAGGATTCACCCTAAAAGAGACTTGAGTATTAAGCTTAGCGTTTAAATTCACCACACTAATAATAGCTTCTTTGGCCTTATTGGTTATTAGTTTAAGAGTAAACAAAGAAGAAGATGATCTTCTGTCGGATGATTATTGAAGCTTACCAGAGGAGATAGCACTTTCAATCTTACATCCTGCTACTATAACCTTTACAAAATTAAATGAGGCTTACCCAATCAGGTAAGAGAAATAGTGCTTTTCTAAAGTATTAATAAAAGCTAAGGTCAGCTCTTTCTCAATCATGGGTATAGATACCTTACAACTAAGGATCTCCATCTCTATGCCTACTCCTTAAACAACTCATTATTCTTTTTCCTCAAGGTGACCAAATCCATCATAGTTGGTGTCACTTCAATGTTGAGCTTATATTATTCATAGAATGCCCTAGCAAGTTTCTCCCATTTGTTTACCTGATTTAGGTCAAGTTGGGCATACCGGGTCAAAGCCAGACCCATCAAGCTACCTTGAAAAGTTTGTGCCATTAGCTTATCATACTGGACGTACTTGCCCATTTTTTGTACATACAACCAACTGTGTAGCTTGGGGCATCCAGTCACATTATACTTTTCAAATTGAGGTACCTTAAACTTTTCAAGGCAAGCCCCAACATCGTATGTGGAGAAATCTATAATACCAACTTACTCAAAATTGTCATAGCTTCCAATTGCAATCATCCTCGTAGTTATCTATTAAGTTAATTTCTTTTTCAATTCTTTCAAACTGCCTTGATTAGGCCTTAGTCTCGTATTGACCAGGAATGAATTCGTGTTGGGCACAAAAGTCAAGTTGACCTTCTAATAACCCCCTCTAATTTAAAGGACTTAATTATCAATTTAGCTTTTAGATGGTCTTCGTCTATTTTAAGGGGTAAAGCCTCGACATTCTTTTCATAATGGGCCTTGGAGTGCTATTCATTAGATGGTACTATGGCTTAGATTAAGGCAATGCTGTCAATAAGGAAACTCATCTGTTTTGTGATTTTTCCCATAGTTCACTCCAAAGAGCGAAACCTTAGCTAAATGGGATTGGTCATTTCAAGGTTGACATTATTGTTGCCATCCTTAATGTTGATGTTGTCATTTCCCTGATTAGCCATTATGGTTTGAGAGCGAGTTCAAATTAAACTTCTTCGAAAGACTTGACATTTAGGAGCTATCATTGCAACCTGGTTTAAGAACACTTCGCAAAAAGATAGCATAAATATATTTACATTTTTTTAAAGGAAAGAAATAAATTTACAAATGCAAGAATGCAGGGCACATGGATATAAAGAAACTTAAGTTCACAAGAAATTCATAATGTCGCAAAATACTTCACTTTTATTAATTTTCACAATTTGTAGAGCTTACATTATTTGTCACTTTATTACATTAAAAGGAAAATCCTTAGGGTCTAAACTTTCTTTTCCTATCGACAACTTGGCTCAGCTTCCTTCTTCTTCTTCTTCTTCTTCTTCTAACCTTTAAGGGCCTTTAACTCTTGAATTTTGCCCTTAGCCTTCTTAAGTTATGCTTCTAAGGCCTTTATCCTCTATTGATATTCTTCACATTGTGCCTTCAGATTCTACTCCCCTTCTCCTACTTTCTATGGTACAGCTTTAGCTTGGACATTATCTTTCTCCTTTACCTTCTCCATATCCTTTAGCTTTTTAAGTTGGTGATAAAGAAACTCTTTGGTTGTCTAAGCCTTATAAGGTATGCCTTTGATAGTAAGGGTGGTTCACCTCTTACACTAAAGAGACTTGATACCTAAAAGCTTAGACACCTTATCAACCACCAAAATGTAAGGGTCATGAAACTTAAGTGAAATGAGCTCTAATAAGGGCTTATTATCACGTTTTGAATGAGTCCAGTAGCCATAAAGTACTTGGTACAAATGTTGAAGCCAATCAAAGGTACTACTTGAAAACCCTTACAATCTTTTATCATTCTATCACTTAAATATCATTTGGGTGTCCAAAGCAGTTCCTCAACTTTCATGTTTTAAAAGTAGTGAACCCAATAATAGGTAGCAATATTTTCGTGTAACTGGATCCAATCCTCAAAAGATTTGATGTGATCGTACTACTACATGAACTCGACTTAGTTGAAGTCAAGCTGATGACTCCTCATGTAACTAATAAACTAAACCAATATTAGCACCATGTTGGTCTTCAAATCCCCATGTTTCTTATTTTTGAGGTGGTTTAGTGAATAGATTTGTTCGACCAAGGAGCAAGTATGTATGATTTTTCCTTCATTAAGCTAGGCTACTATCTTCACAATTTTGAAGTGAACACGGAGTACCCTATCAAGGACTAGAATGGCATTAAAGATCACCAAAATATAAGAATCGACACGGTGTTGGTGCCAAGTTTCCAAATCTACACAGAAGATATCTCATTTCTCTTTATACTTTAACTTTGTAGAGAACCAAATGATGATGTCATCCATCCGAAGAGATTTCCTTTTAATTAAGTTCCACTTCATTTCATTCTTTCTCACTCCTAGTAATTTGTAAAAGATTTTTTGTACAATGGCATCGAGGTTTAGAGCATAGATATCGTCAATGATAGTTAGATCTTAGAGTAATTGGGAGTATTTTTCAATGGTTAGGCTCAACTGATGTAAGTCAATACAAAAAGCAACTGCTTCAGGCTCCCAAAAGTGTACGAATGCATGAATCAAGGTAATGTTCGAAGTGATTGTCTATAAGGACAAGATAGGCCTAATCTTACTTTTAGTAAATTCCTGCTTATCTAGGCTGAAGAATTGAAGCCAATTCTCCAGTGAGTTTTGATGCTCATGTGGCAAGTGGACATAGATCTCCTTGAAAGTATCCTAAGCAAAGGTAGCCATTTTTATAAAAGAAAAATGTTACAATCAAAAGCTTATTCTAAATTTTACATGTAATCTTTATAAGGATATTTATAAGGAAATTTACAATGAGTATGTTACAGAAATAATTACAAGGAAAAAGAAACTAAGGAAATTACAATGGCTCTACAGTTACAAGTTCTTTATTGGGTTTGCTACATTACTAGTTCTAACTAATCTTTTTGAAAAGGGAGTTCATGTGTGCAAAAGGGTAAGTTCAAAAGGTCCCTAAGTTCTATGACCTCACATGTTTTCAAAGAAACAATTCCTTGGTCATATCGAAACTTGAGTAGAATAGCCTAATTAGCCTTGGAAAGTAATTATCCCACAACATCTAAAGCTTACACAATGCCCCCCTCTTAAGGTCCTAGGACGGCCTAGTTTTGACCATATCTAGCATACATATATTATTCAGATAAAAAAAAAAAAACCCATAAACCCATAGGTTAGCTACAATAAGAAGGTCAGTATAACTATTTACACTTAAAAAATGTTTATAAGGATAATTTATAATATAATTTGGGTAATTTGAAAAATAGATCTAACTTCAAAAAAGTTAAGTGGCTAGCCCTCTTGACATCCCCAACAAAGTTCTCAAGCTACTAAGCCTGAATTTTTCAGTTTTCGTTTCCCTAATCTAATTAATATTAAACCCTACCCATTTAACATTAACCATCAACTAAGAATTAATGAAACTCGGTATTCTTTTGATTTAAAAAAAAAAAATTGGAGTCACCATTCGATCGAAATTGGGAAAAGGTTAAGATATAACTGATTGAGTGAATTAGTTATAACTTAACTATTAAGCCATATAAAAACTAATTATTTTTAAAACGATTTTGCAAAGTAAAGTTTTTAGATTTGAGGGCTAACCTATTAAATCTTAAACTAATACTACATTAACTTTCTAAACTTGGATATATTGTCAAAATTACCCATTCAATTCATATATGCAAGTGAATAAACTAATAGAATCATATCTACTTACAAAAAATAAGAAATTGAAAACTTATTTACCAAAAGGGAAAAATAAGTTTTTACAGATTCTAAGTTACCTCATAATTACATATAGGTGCCTACATATACGTTATTCGAGATTAGATTTTTGTAGTCCTTTTATGAAAATTTTAAATGTATTGGTTTTTTTTTTTGTAGATTTTTGTCAAAAAATGTTCGTTTTTTATCAATTCAATTTTACTTAAGAAAAATTTTAAAGGGTCCTAATTTTAACTGTTTTATTTTCTTAAAAAAGATTCTATAGAAGCCTTAATCTTGGAAAAGGTTTATTAGTTTTTATTTTTGAAATTAAGTTTTGCTAAGTGATTAACATTTTTCTTTCTTTCTTTCTTTTTTTTTTTTTTTAAACAGGTTTCTTTTCTATATAAAAGAAAATTTGAAGAAATTTAATAGGAAGAAAAAAATTCTAAAAATAAACGGTTTTAAAAGTTTTGAGATAATGAGAAATTTTTTTTTAAAATGATTTTTCTTAGAAGTTTTTTATTTTTATTTTTTTATTTTCTTTATGAGTTTGCAAAAAGAAAATTCAAGGGGAAAAGAATGAAATAAAAATAAAAGTAAATAAATATAAAAGGATGGGTATGGGACACAAAGACCAAGATCATTTTTTAACTCTTATTTTACCCTTTATTTTATTAGAAATAAAAAAATAAAAAACAAAAAAATGAAACAATTGAACCAACCTAAAGATGATATAGACTCGAGTCAACACATTAGTTGAGGAAAGTAAATTGAGGATGAATTTGAGTTAACCCTCTTTGATTAGGTCAGGCTCCAACAGCTAACTCTAAGTCATACAAAGACATGGATGCTAAGGGGGGTCAATTCCGATCAAAAGATGCACTAAAATTAATGGGGAAAGTGGGTTTTATGTGTTTCCAATTAAACTTTTTGGGGGGAGGGGGGGAGCATAGGGGAATTGGGGGTGTTCAACTTGCTATATTAGCTTGAGTGTAGTGGAAAGGAGGCCACCGATGGTAGTGATCCAAAAACCAAGGTAGTGGCGGCTGGGTTTACAAAATTGCTCAGGTTCTAGGTTGTAGGGTGTAGGAATGTTAAGTATGCAATTATTTTGACTCGAAAAAGGGTAGTGGAGCTTGGGTTGTTAGAGAGAGAAAGAACCACTAATTTATAAAGAGAGAAAGAGAGTTGAAGATGAGAAATCTAAAACAGGAGCTGGTGATTGATGATCAAAGTGTGTAAAGGGGGGTCCTTTTACATTGGCTTTATCCCCAACAACGAAAATGGCCATTAATAGCTTATCCACCATTGATGATCCAATTATTTGATCTTCATTTTAAGGGAAATTGATACATTTCAACTTGATTTTTCATGTTAAAACTTCATATCTTTACTTGAAATAGTGAAATATAGCTTCAAAATATTCACTTTAACTCGATTCAAAGGAATAATGCAAAGATAAGATCTCGAATGCTTGTTTTTTTTTTTTACAACCTGATTTGATCCTCTAAACATTTGAATTTAGACTTATTTTTAGTCCAGATTAAGAATTGGCTATGTGATCTTTGAGATTTTAGTATTAATTTGGTGAAATCTCAAAGAAATCTAAACTAAAAAACCACTTGAAGAAGGCTATTTGGAAGAGAAAATGGAGCAAAGTATGGGGTGACTGTAAACCCTACTTTTAAGCGAGCCTATGATTCAACTAAGACTACTTCCTAAACGTTCCCAAGAATCAACTAAACTAAGAATTTAAGCTTACATTCAAAAACGAACTTACTTTTCCAATTCAAAAGCATATTATCAATAAAACCCGGACATGAAAAACTACGAACTCTAAGGTCACCTAAGACCCTAAACCCTAAAACAATTAAGGGCATTTAACCCTAAGTGACTAATTGATAATTTCATTTGAATAATTTCATTCAACTCTAGAAAATTTCATAATTTTATAAGAATTGAATCATAATTCACAAAACAATTTCCTATAAGACAATTCCCTTATCTTTATACCAAAGCCTTACATGTGAATAAGTAAACCAACTAATCACCCTAAATGACTTATCAATTGAGAGTTGAAGTAATTTATCAATTGATAACTTATCAAAAACTAGTGATAAGACACTTTCCTTATCACTAATTAACTATACTACATATGGACAAATTATCACAAGATTTCACATGCTTAACTTTAATAAATGAGATGAGACAAGACAATTTCATGCCATAAAAAGACCTTAATGGCCAGTTCTTGCAAGCATGAAAGAGGGGGGGGGTTGGGGTGCGGGTTACATGCCTTGTCTTTCATCTATCAATCACTCTTACACTTCACTATTCACCCCTTAACACCCCTTAATGCTTACATCATCTAAAGTTGTAATTATTGACTTTTATACATACTATAAGACAACACAAACAAACTTCTTAAACACACTTCTACCCTTATTTCCAACCGGCTACTCTTTCTCTCATTGCTCTCATTTTCAACTTCATTTTCACTTCCTCTTCTCTCACATTGAAAACAACTCAAAAGAAGAAACACAAAACCCCACAACATCTTACACTTGCCGCCAAAACTTACACACTCACGGCATTTCAACTTCACTTTGTGTCTTACATTTGCCAACTTTCAAAGCTTCTTTTAGGATCCTTAGAACACTCCTTAAACCCCACTTCAAAGGACTACAACTTAGGTTTCCAAAAAGGGTACAAGAAGGAGGGAGTAAGATAAAGAGCTTAAGTCAAAACTTCATGCACAACCACCATATTCTTGCTTTGTGGACGAGTAAGTGCATTTTGTGTTAGTAGTTTAGTATTCATGTTAAGAGACTACTATTTCTTGAAGATATGGTATGATCATAAGTTAATAAAACACGTAAGACTACCTTAAGAAACAAACTCATGAAACTCTTACATGAAAGTTGAAATATGAGCATGTAAAGTTGGTGTTTTGTAGAGATACTTGTTTAACACTTTAAATGGAAGATTTTAAGTTGAGAAAATCTTGAAATGAGTACTTGAGTGAAAGGAAAGCATGCTGGACGTAAGGTTTTAGAAGTCACTCGGATGTTGTTTTCACTTCTATTAAGTTAAACATGCTCAAATCTAGACTTAGGTAAAAGAAAAATCCATTATATGAAGTTTTATGAGGAAACCAACTTTGTAAGACATGAACTATGATATGAGAGTTATGATAAGTATGAGATCTTCTACTTTCATGTAAAGTATGAGCTAAATAATCATCTCATGGAAAAGAAGTCGAGTTAAGATTTGAATATAAGTAGCTTAAGTTCATAATCTAATACCTAAACTTAAGAAAATGACGAAATAAATTGGAAAACCAAGTTGAAAGCCCTCACACCCAAACCAACCAGATCTAGAACTTTGCTAAAAGATACTTAAAAATATGATAAAAGTAAGTAAATAAAGTGAAGGTACCAACTAAGGCAAGTACGATAAGTGTATTAAGCCTAAAACGCAAAACCGAACTTAAAACTTCCAAAACATGCCTCAAACACTAAGTTGAACCCACCTTAAGTTTCTAACCAGTAACTTAACACAACAATAAAAGTTGTTTTAAGACTCTCAAGAATCTCATAAGGCACCCCCTAAGCCCAAGAAAGTGACTATCTTTAATTTGAATAAAAAACAAGCTCATTTGATAATGTAAGCCCACTTAAGATACCAAGGAGTGGTTGTTAGCCTTACGAGTGTAAATCAAAGTTGTGAATCTGATCTTAAGGAGTATTTTGAGCCTAAAATGAGATCTTAAGCACAAGCCAAAAGGATTTCCCAAGTTACCAAAAAGCCTATTCACCAAACAAAGCCCAAAAGCACTCTAAATTGTGAGGACCGCTATTGTTCTGACCTATAGCTAGATTTGCATACCTCATTTCGAAAATTTAACCTCACCACAATAAAGTACACTCGAAAACGATGAAGATTGACTATAAGATCATAAAAATTGGATTTGAAACGAGAAAGTTATACTTGATTGAACTTTAAGTAAGAAACTAGGAAAAATACGAAATCTAGTCAAGAGTATAACTTAAGGGGTTTTAGCTTAGTTTTCTAAGTTTCATTTCAAATCCTTATAGCATTATGATTGCGATGTCCAAGGGACCCAGCGTTCAAAGACGACCTAACCTCAGACTACTTTAATTTACCTGCATGGCGGAGTGAGTGAATTCTTAATGACTCTTTACTTGATTTTTGCTTATAAAATAGATATACCTAAACTTATATATATAAATTAGATGCTTGTAGGATATGGGAAATACATGTGTGTGAATTTTTTGTTGAATACTATGGCTTGTTAGTCACATAATAATAGAAATTGTTTGTGATAACTCATATGTGCGATTGTATGGAATAAAATTGTTTGATAACCATGAAAAATCAAATTAGTTACTTATATGATTAAGAATTCAATGAATCATGCATTCCCCATAATTTCATTCGGATGACACCGACTACCACTTTACACAGAAGATGGGAAGGGACTCACAGGAAGTGGGTCTTCTGCATGATTGGGCACTAGCTATGTCATCGTTTATATTAAGTCTCCATCTTAAGCTGATAGGTTTGCTGGGCGCTGGGAAATACCAACCATTGGCGAGAAGCCATATCTTGTGGCTTCTGATTGTTCGTGCATTCATATATTTGTGCATCTAAAAAATTTCTACCATGCGGTATTAACGAAGGTATTTATCTCACTAAGCTTAAATTTACACCCCGATAGATTTCTTTTGTTGCAAAGAAACCTCTTCGTTCATCCGGACCAAGGAATGCCCGAAGTGAGTCTCATTTGGAGACGGAATGGAGCGATCGGGGAGTAAAGAGGAGCTTTTTTTTTTTTTTGTAATAGCTTTTTGTAGATAGCCATTTATCTTTTGTTCATATTATAGATTGAAGTTTCTAATGCAGTTTCCTTTACGAATTGTATTTGTTTGTAATATTCTTTTGGTGTGGAACTTAACGAGCCCACATATTTACTTGATTAATTTACATTATAGAAGTTAATTTTAGTAAATTGCTCTATATTACTTATCTATGGGCCCAATAGTAGCATATAGTAAAAGAAGCCTTGTATGTCGTATAAAAGACTTACAATCAACAAGGGGTTTGATAGTAATCCTTTATACAGTACACGACAATCTACCATAACAACGATACTATTAGATCATGATAGCGACCATGACGAATGCAATCCAAGTGTACATACCTTGCACGTGTAATGTTCTTAGATGGCACTAATAATGCATGCGCTAAATTCAAAAAGAAAAAAAAGAGAGAGAGAAGCACATTAGCACTTGTTCTACTTATAAGTTAGGCTTGTACGTTGGGCTTTGGCCTAGTCCTTGATGTTAAATGAAGACTAAGCCTTATGCTTAGTCTAAATCGATCCTCCCTTATTATTATTATTATTATTATACTAAACCTAATTTCAACCTAAAAATGAATTAGCCTAAACTATGACCTAAAAATGAAATAACTCCATCTAAGTGACTCAAAAATTCTAATAAAAAATTATACAACTCTTTTTTTAATATATGCATATATTTATTTTTAATTTCTTGTATTTTCTTGAATCTTCTATTTTTTGTGTGTTTTTCTCAATTAGAACCATTTTCATTTTGTTTAAGAACTCTAAAATTGCAAGGGGGCAAAAATAAGGTGTCTATAAATACCTTATATAGAAAAGCACTCGACACTTCCTTACTTAGGTGTATCGACGATTAAGAAGCCAATACCCTAATGAAGGAAATCTAAGAAGGAATTTGTGGGCAACACATGAAAAGGTACATGTTGGCTTGGAAAATCATGTGAATGGGATACTTCTAGTTGACCATGAAAGAAAAAGTGAACTGCATCAAACACATGATACATTTCCATCTCTACCAAATATACACCAATAAGGATAATGCTCCACCTAACAAACTTCATGTCTTATCATCAGCCTGGCCATTCTCCATGTAGGGAATTAGCATCATAGGACCCATCACACCAAAAGCCTCAAACAGACACAGGTTCATCTTAGTAACTATCGATTATTTTACTAAATGGGTAGAAGATAGGCAAATGTAACTAAAGGGGTGGTGGCTAATTTTCGTAAAAGAGACATAATAGCTAAATACAATGCACCAGAATTCATCATTACTAATAGAGGGACCAGCCTAAACAACAAAGTGGTTAAGGAACTATGTAACCAATTCAACATCAAACACTATAACTCAACCTTATACCGCCTATAAATGAATAGGGCAGTTGAAGCAACCAATAAAAACATCAAGAGGATTATTGAGAAAATGATAAACAAATACAAAGATTTGCATGAAATGCTCCCATATGCCTTAATGGCATATCAAACCTCAATACGAACATCTATCAACACAACCCCTTACCCTTTAGTGTATGGAATGGAAGCAGTCCTACCAGTAAAAGTAGAAATACCTTCCCTATGGGTGTTAGTAAAAACACAACTTAACGAAGTCGAATGGGTCAAAAAGTGAATTAAACAACTAAATTTGCTAGATGACAAAAGGCTCATTATGCTATGCTACGCTCAGTGCTACCAAAAGAGAATGACATGAGGCTTCAATAAGAAAGGACATCCATGAACCTTCAAAATAGGCGACTTAGTGCTTAGGAAAGTGTTACCCAACATGTTAGATCATCCTAGAAAATTCACACCAAGTTATGAGAGCCCTTATATGGTCACTAAAGTACTATCAGGAGGGTTTTGATTCTATCAACAAAGGACTGTCAAACGAAATTACTAAAATTTTTAAATAAAAGGGATGTATTCTCATCATTTTGCAAGCAAAGCTGATACTCCCAAAGATTATCATGCATCAAATAGGTTATTAACTGTTGCCTACCACCCATCCTTAATGTCCCCAAATCGAAAATGAATCACATAAGTATTGCTCCTTACAGACAAATCCTTTCGAAAGAGGGACCATTACTATTTAAAGAAAATCTAACCTATAATGCAAGAAAATTTATGAAGAAGAAGTTTTAAAAGTGCCCTAGCCAAAGAAGAAAAGTGACACAAACCCTCCCTAATGCGAACCAATCCAAGGACTAACAAGGATGGTTGTAAGTGTGGGTCCAAGCTTGCTGAAAGCTTGAAAACAAAGTGGGAAAATGTGCGAACAACAATGAAAGTCAAACAAGTAAACCCTTGAACAACTCTAAGGATATGATACACCAGGGAACTTTCGACAACTCACAGCTTAATTTGATATAATGCACGTGCTGGTCCAATGAAGGTACTTCTCACCTAGCTTTGCTTAAGGGTTAGGATAAAAGTGAAATAAGTAATGGAGAACAATGCTCACGAAAGAGCAGTGTATATTCAATATTCTAAGATATGGTGATGATGCCTTGTGGCTACATGTACAATGGGTATTTATACCCGAAAAGTTAGGGCATCCTACCTAAAATGGAAAAAACTAAAAGGGTAATGTCCACAAGAAGTAATGTACACGGAATAATAAAGGGCATAATTGAAAATACAACAAAAATGGGTATCTTATATGGAGGATTCTAGCACATGATTGCTCAGACATGTAGTTCCCTATATGGATGACTTTTTAGCAGAAAAGATAATTATGTATGACTAGGGTGGTGACTACCGAATTGAGGTACCAAGCACAGAGGGTAGGTCAACTGTATTAAGCTAAGCAAATAGTTCTTCCAAGGTGCATTTAGCTTGGACATATTTGGTACGGCTCAAATTTAGGTCGGCTAAGTAGGTGGTTAGAAGGGCCAAGCTATTGTTCAAGTGTAGTATTGTTCGATAGATGGAGACAATCAATGAATATGAGAGGGGTTAGCTCGACCAGGGCATCAGGTCGACAAATTACTGTAGCTCGAACTCTTTAATAATGGGTCGTAAGGAAAGAATTCGCTTACCCATACTTTCCAAGCCTCGGGCTCGGGTTCGGGTTAAAGGGTCCAGTAATCTAATTCCTATCATCCCCGTCGAGATGATTGGAATTTGGGATCAAATCTAGTCGGTCCTCATCCAAGTTCTCCTTAGGTCGGTAAAGGCTGAAATCAGCAACATTAAACAAATATGACACTCTGAAGTCTTCTGGAAGCTCAAGTTGGTATGCATTGTCATTGATCTTTTGGAGTATCCTAAACGGTCCTTCTGACTCTAATAGATAACTTGTTCTTCCTCTTATTAGGGAATATTTCCTTACTCAAGTATAACCACTCTTCATCTCTAAGCTAAAATTGCTTGGTCTTTCTTCCTTTACTTTTCTCCTTTAGTTTTCTAGCGACTTTGTCAATCCACTAGGTGACTCGTTGATAGATCTGCTAAATGGATTGGGCTCTAGTTCTTACCTCAAGATCATCTTAGTCAATGGATGACATAGGGATGTGGTCAAGGGGTAGTTCAAGGTTAAAACCATAGATGACCTTAAATGGGGTATGCCTAATGGTAGCATGTACTATCCTATTGTAAGCAAATTCGACCATAAGCAAGCAAACGTCCTAATAGGTTAAGTTCTTTCTCACTACAACTCGAAGCAGTGATCCTAGGGTGTGATTGACCACTTCTGTCTAGCCATCGGTATGGGATGGCAAGAGGTGTTAAACAGTAGTTTGGTTCCTATCTGATGCTAGAGGGTTCTCCAAAAATGGATTAAAAATTTTGGGTCTCTATCAATCACCACACTACTTAGCACTCCATGTAAGCAAACTACTTCCTACAAAAACAAAGAAGTAATAGCTAAAGCATTGTTAGTTTTAGTGTAGGCCACGAAATGTGCTATTTTGCTGAACTTATCCACGACAACCATCACAGAATCTTTCCCTTGGGCAATTTAGGGTAGTCTGAGGACAAAATCCATACTCAGGTTGGCCCATGGTTTAGTTAGAATAAGCAAAGGCATTGCTTTCCCCCACTCTACTCAACTCTTTGCTTTCTTACCAATGGCACATCCGTCAAGCACACGATGCATGTCATGCCTTATTCTAAGCCAAAAGAACCTATCATTGAATAGCTCATACATTCTCTATTCCCCAAAGTATCCAGAAAGTCCTTTATAGTAGGCTTCTCTCACTAGTAGCTCCCTTATTGAATAGGTCAGTACACGCAACTTGCCACCTCTAAATAGATAACCATTATTGACATGGTACTCATCTACTGCTCTTCCATCTCTACAATGCTTATATATAGGGACAAAATGAGGATCATTTTGATACTACTCTGTTATACTTACAAACCTTAACAATCTATTCTATAACTCAAAGAGTAGAATATGTCTCCTCAACAAAGCATCGGTAACTACATTACTCTTACCCTACTTATACTTAATGACAAAATTAAATCCCTCCAATAATTCAATCCATCATGCTTGGTGTTTGGAAAGCTTATATTAGCTCCGCAAATATCTCAAGGACTCATGATTCGTATATACCATAAATTCTTTTGGTAAAAGATAATGTTACCACACACAAAGAGCTCAGATTAAGGCTAAAAGCTCTTTGTCATAAATAGAATAATTTAATTGTACTCCTCTAAGCTTCTTACTATGATAAGCAAATACTCTGTCAAAGTCTAGTAGAGCCAAGACTAGGGTATAGGTCGACCTAGCTTTCACTTCGGTAAAACTCCGCTCTTCTTTCTCTCCCTACTTAAACTCTACATTCTTCTTTGTAAGCTTAATCAAAAGCACTATAATGGTACTAAATCCTTGAATAAAGCGTCAGTAGAATGATGATAATCTATGAAAACTTCTCACCTCAACACAAGAGATTAGGGTCAACCATTCAACAACGGCTTGTACCTTCTCTTCATCGATCTTCAATCCCTTTCTACTAACTATGTACTCTAAGAAGATTACTTCTTCCTAGTAAAGATAGTATTTCTTCAAGTTTCCAAATAATTTCTCTACTCGGAGGACATCAAAAACAGTACAGAGGTAATCAATATGCATTGCTAAGTTAGCATTATAAATAAGGATGTCGTTGAAGTAAACGACAATAAACTTCCCAATTAAATCTCTCAAAACATAATTCATTAACCTCATGAAAGTGCTTAGGGTGTTCGATAATTCGAAAAGCATGACTATCCACTCATATAGGCCCTATTGAGTCTTAAAAGCAGTTTTCCATTCATCTTCTTATCTCATTCAAATTTAGTGGTATCTAGACTTTAGATTAATCTTGCTAAATACCCTCACACCACTCAGTTCATCCAACATATCATCTAGCCTCGGGATGGGTACCTGTACTTAACCGTAATCATGTTGACAACTCTACTATCCATACACATATGCCAAGTTCTATCCTTCTTTGGCACAAGCAACGCAAGTACAGCATAGGAGCTAAGACTCTCCCTTACATACCCCTTTGCTAATAATTCATTTACTTATTTCTGAAGTTCAACAGCTCGTTTGAGGTTCATCTGATAAGCTGGTCTGTTCGGTGGGGCAATATAATGTATTAAGTCAATGCAATGTGAGGTAATCCCTTAAGTAACTGTTTTAGAAAAAGATTGGCATATTCATCTAATAGCTCCCTTACCTTAAGGGGTAGCTTAATTTACTCTTTCACCTTTAGTAACCTGTTAACCAACATAAAAGTCGGCATGTTGGCCTTTAGAGCTTCTTGAAGCTCAACTTTGCCTAGAATCAAAATCTTCTTAGATCCTTGAACAAGTTTAACTTATAGCTTGCTAACTTGACTTAGTGTCATAGGGTTCAAAGTAATCTTCCTTCTATCTTTCTCAAACACATCGGTGTTCCTAAATCCATCATGTATAACTCATCTATCAAAAAGCCATGGTTAGCTAAGCAACACATGAGATGCACACATGAGTAGCACATTACAGAGAATGTCAACAGAATAATTTCCAATAGAGATCGACAGTAAGACTTGCTGAGTAACATGTAGTGCTCCCTTCTCATTCAGTCAATGCAATCTGTATGGCTTTGAATGTAGGATAGTTGGCAACTTAAGCTTCTCAATCAAATTGTCTCATGCTACATTAGTATAGCTCCCACAATCCACTATAAGTGCACAAACCTGCTCATTCACTTTACAAGTGATGTGAAATAAGTTCTCTCTCTACTCCTCCTCGATAAAGGTTTCCAAACTCATTGTATGTTGAACAACTAAAGTTAACTTATCCAGGTCCTTTGCAAACACATCTTCTTCAATCAGGTCGGCATTAACATCAACCTCTTCTTCCACTTCTTTCTCATCCTCTACTTCCTCATTTGTGCTATCTACTTCAATCTTCAAGACATCTCCTTTAATAATCATAGTCTTCGGTTCGAGCATTAAGAAGCCATGTGCCTAAACCCTTGGCACTTAAAGCACTTGATTTGGCTCATCTTCCTTCTAGATCCTTATCCTTTCTCATATGTTCTCCTAAAACACATCACCATCAGGTCAGCCCTTCTGTTTGACCCTAACATCTATCCTCCTTGCTGGCTCGATACTTTGCTAAGCTCAATAACTTCCCTAAGTAGGTTAGCTTGAATGGCTAAATAAGCTCATTGAGGGTCAAGTTGGCTTGGTCCTTCTTTGGCTCTCCACTCACCAGGCTATTCCTATAACCCCATCTAATGTAGTGAATTACTAAAGTTCTACAATATCTCTGATCTCGCTTCTTAACCTAATAGGAAATCTAAATACTGTTTGGGCTAATGACTCATCCACTTCACATTGGACCATAAGTATTTGGAACTCTCGCACATATTCATCAACAATTTGACTCCCTTTTTGTAGTTCCAGAAGTCTAGCAAAAGTATCCTGCAAATAGGTATCTTGTACAAATTTGTTTCTAAGAATTCTTTTCATCTCTATCCAGATGCTGACCTCTCTTTATCCTTCTCACCTCCTCATAATCTAAAAGTTCTTCTACCATGGTATAACATACCTAGAGAATTCTATAATAGAAACCTTCACTTTCTCACGATCCTCATATCGATAATAGTTAAAGACACATTCAACCTTTTTCTCCCAATCCAAATAGTTGTCTATATTCCCAAAACCATTGAAGCTCAAGATTTGAAGCTTCATATGATTAGCAACTCAGGGTGCTTGAGCTCACTCGTCTTCCTCATCGTCATCCATATCACCCAAATCGATCCTTCTTCATACTTATCCTCCTACTCCTCCACCTCGAACTTTTCAAGCTGGGGTCTATCCTCTAATGGGTTGAGCAACTTATAGAGTGTTATATACGGCCTTAGTAAGTTGATAAGCCATTACATAAACAACTCTAGTTAAATCAACTATAAGGTTGACTATCTCATCAAGTCTTTTGTCTGTATTCCTAGGGGTGCCTTGAGGCTGTCAATTGTGGTGGACAACACCACTATTGTCATCCTTAATATCAACATTAGCAATTAGATCTATCATTTTCTTTGATAAAGATTAGTAACAAGCTCAAATTCTAAGAAACTACAGATATAGTCCTTCATGCCAAACAACACAAACATACACTTTCCCTTACGAAGGTTCAACTAGTCTATAAACACAGCAACTCCTCTAAAGAACAATAAACTCAACTAAAACTTGCTCTCAGGTTATACACAAAAGCAAACTACTATACTCTTTTACTCACTCGAACACTTTATTGAATCTTTACACAACTTCAATACACTACCACAACAAACACTACTTCACAAAAACTCAAATATAACTTACCTGAAGGAAACCTCTACTTTGATACCACAATGATGCGAACCAATCCAAGAACTAATGAAGACAGTCACAAGTGTGGGTCTAAGCTTGCCAAAAGCTTGAAAACAAAGTAAGAACATGTACGAATAACAATGAAAGTCAAACAAGCAAACCCTTGAATAGCTCTAAGGATATGACGTACCAAAGAACTTTCGAGGACTCATGGCTTAACTCGATATGACGTATGACTTAATCTAATGAGGGTACTCACCACCTAGCCTTATTTAAGAGTTAAGATAAGAGTGAAGTAACTAATGGAGAATGATGCTCATGAAGAAAAGAAGTGTATATTCAATATTCTAAGATACGGTGATGATGCCATGCGGCTACATGTATAGTGGCTATTTATACACGAAAAGTTAGGGCATCTAACCTAAAATGGAAAAAACTAAAAGGGTAATGTCCAAAAGAAGTAATATATATGAAATAATAAAGGGTATAATTAAAAATACAATAAAAGTAGATATCTTGTATAGAGGATTCTAGCACATGATTGCTCGAATACATTGCTCCATATGAATGGATGCCTTTCTAGCAAAAATGACAATTATGTATGATCAGAGTAGTGATTACCGAACTAAGGTGCTAAGTAAAGAGGGTAGGTCAACTATGCTAAGTTGAGTAGATAATTCTTTTGAGGTGAATTTAGCTTGGACGTATTCAATATGGCTCGGATTTAGGCTAACTGGATAGGTGGTCGAAAGGGCTAAGCTGTTGTTCGAGTGTAGCAATGATCAGTAGCTGGAGACAATCAATGAGTATAAGAAGGGTTAGCTCAGCTAGGGCATCAAGTCGATAGATTGCAGCAACTCGGACTCCTTAGTAATGAGTCATAAGGAAAGAATTCATCTAGCCATACTTTCTAAGTCTTGGGCTTGATTTCGAGTCAAAGATCTAGTAGTCTGATTCCTATCACTCCTTCTCCATCTTAAAGCAACTAAATTCAGTTCTACTAGCCACATGACACAAGGCAAGTGATCACTAAGAATCAAAGGCGAAAGGTTAATCATAAGGTAGTAATCCTTAAGCCAAGTACACTAAGCCCAAACCTATTAGTTGGCTCGCACCCTTCAAAACCTAAACCTGACAGTTGGATGGTGCCCTTCTAAGTCAAAACCCATCAATTAGATGGAACACCCATAAGCATAGACCCATTAGTTAGTTAGTACTACCTCTAGCCTAAAACCCTTAAAATCTCAACTTTTCCAACATAAAAATGGGTTGTCCTTTTATCTTTATAGGAAAGTTTTCACCAAACTTCCCTATAAAAAGGGATAGTTATGGGAACCCCATTTTTGCCCAAACAAGAAAAAAACAATAAGAGAAAGAAAAAGGAGAGAGAAAAAATTGAGAAATCAAAATAATAATTAAAAAATGCTACGTGGTGGCCACATGTTACCACATATCCAAATGTTAGTGCCACATGGTGCAAACTAGTAAAACACCCAAAAACAAAAAAACAAAAAAAAAAATACGTGGTTGGTTGTTAACACCACGTGGTCACGTGTGAATGCACCATGCAATAGGAAACATGAAAAATAACAACAAAAAAAAAAACAAAAACAAAAACTAAGTGTAGGGGGCACGTAAGCACCCATCCTCCTCCCCCTTCTCCTTTCTTTCTTTCCATGCTCAATCTCGACAAACAGAAGCAAACACAAATAACAACGCAGTTTACTCTTAAAAAACACTTATATATTCCACCCGATTTGGTCCCCTTTTTGCATCTAAAAATTAGTAAAAAATATTAGATAGAAAGAGAAACTAAAGCATGACATTTTGATCCAAAAATCTTAATAAATAATAAAGGAAAATAACCCCAATAGAAAAAAATAAAAAAGGAAGTCCCTCATTAATTAAGTGCAGCACATCTTTGAATAAAAGGGAAATTTGAATCTTTTAAAGCTAACCATCACAAAATTAGTATATAGAAGTAACAATAAGACATTAAGGAAGGATTTTGACCATTCATTTAGCAAAGATAACATTTAAAACATACTAAAATCTAATTAAAAGGTGAAAAAAAGAAAAACAAGATGAATTTGCATAATACAAAAAGATTTAATTTCCCTACATAAGATAGATGTTTCTTAGTCAATAAGCTTAGTTCCATACTATAAATAAAGCCTTATGCCATGCATTCAAAGAGGAAATTGAAAGAAATATCAACTAGAATAGGTGAATTCCTCTTATTTTCAAAAGAAGGTTCAGTCTAGGGTTCTATTGGGAAATCCGAGTTTCTTTAGAGAAATTAAAGAGCTTGGGCACGAAATTCATTAAAATTGATTTAGCGCTTTTAAAGAGTAGGAAGTTAGGAGTTAGGAACCGTCATTGCCTCGTCAGAAGCCACCCAAGAACCCCTTGAATCGGCCTTTTGTTCTTTGCTATATAAGGTAAGTTTTTTGGGCTTTAAACTTTGTTCTTGAGTTTTGGTGAATATTGATGTGTAGTGCATGAGATTGATGCTTATAATCTTGTTATAAGAAATAGTTTAGATGATTTAATATGCAATTTATCTTGTCCTTGTTATAATTTGTCTATGAATATTACAGAAACCCATGTTGTGACGATCTTGTAATATTAATGGTATAAAAAATTGTATTTGTTATAAAAATTGTGATATTTGATGTTAAATTTGTTATAATCCATGTTTTAATGATTTTATAACATTAATGGTTTAAGGAATTGTGTTTTGAAAAAAATTGTGATAATTTGATGTGAAATTTGTTATAATCTATGTTTTAATGATCTTGTAACATTAATGGCTTAAAGAATTATGTTTGTTCTAAGAATTGTGATAATATGATCCACATTTTGACGACCTTGTAACATAAAAAAAAAAAATTATGATAATTGTGGATATGCAAATTGAAGTTGTTCTTGTTATAATGTAACCTTAATGATTTAAGAAAATACATTTGTTCTTGTCGAAATAAAAAGTTGATCATAATTAAATCTTGATGTTGATGTAAGATATTAATCCTTGAAGAGGGTTTTACTTTTTACAATACTTGTTTGTTTATGTCTGTTTCAAAAGTGTTTTGGAAAAAGTTGTCAAAGTTTTTTTTTTTTTTTTTTTTGCAATTTTTCAGACATATTTCCTATTATTTGTATATGCTATGTTGAATATTATTTAAAAAAGTATAAAAAGGGGTTTCTTTATGGAAAAATGTTTTATCATCTCAACAAAAATTTGTTTTTTTGAAAAAGAAAAAAATAATTAGCATTTTTTTGAAAAACTAGAATTTTCTTAAGGTTTTTTTAAAGTAAGACAAAATAATTTTTTTAAAATTAATTAAGATGCAAGTATTTAAAGTGAAACATTTCATAAAGAAAACTCATTAATGCACAAAAATTCTACAAAATATTTTTTTAAACTACGTAGGCCTAATCCTAGCTAACTGATAGGTAGGCACTTAAAACAGCCCTTACAAAATAAAACATATTTTTTTGCCATTATCAAAACCTCTTATTTTATTTTGAAAAAAAAAAGTTCAAAGGTTTTTATATTTAGTTATGGATCTTTTATAGTAATCCTATCGGGTTTTAATAGATTAACCTCTGAGCCCATATCTTTGGTTTCCATTTTTCTAAAATTCCTTTTTTTAGAAAAAACCATAGACAAATAGTCGAAATTGAAGCCTATTTACCCATAGGCTTTAATTTCACTATTTTCCAACTCGATCAGATGGTGACTCCATTTTTTTTTAATTCAAACTTTTTCCTAATTCAATTGAGGAACTTATACTAAGCAAGCCAGGTTTAGTATATGTTAGATTAGGAAAAGGGAAAATCAAATTTTCAGCTTAACACCCTAAAAGGCACAAATAAAGGTTTAATTGTGAACTAAGAAAGTACATATCATTTGTAATTCACCATGTTAAGTGGGGCTTATGAATGGAGGGACGTCAACTAACTACTTCGGAGGTTGGGTAGTCTTCCTTACCAATACTCAGTATGGCATTTGTAGTTATTCTTTTTTATTTTCACCTTTTTCCTACCTGACTTACCCTTAGATTTCTTGCAAACATGTAGCTCAAGAACCCTAATTCAAGGAGTTTATTTACCAGCCTCAAGGCCGAAATTGTTCCAAGAAAAGATGGGGGAACAAAGAAGGTTGTTCCACCTAAAAAAAGAACTGTAAAAGAACTTAAGAAGAGGTGCAAGCTCCTAATGGGGGAGTTACTCAAAAGAGAAAGGCTATAAAGGCTAATCTATCAAGGAAGCAGCTTACTATTGAATCCAAGAAGCCCGTCGTTCAAGATCTCGCTAAGGGGAAAGGTGCCCTAGAAGTTTAGAAGGGAGAAAAGAAGGATATTGGTTGACTTGATGGGGCTTCTATGAATCTTCAAACAAAGCAACCCCTATGGTGATTCTTATTCCCATGGCCCCATTTAAGAAGGAAAATCAGGCTGTATACCAATTTTTTCCCTTCTGGTAGGTCAATATAAGAGATTATGCCCTTAGCAATGGTAAGATTGCTCTTCAACTGTTGGAAGGGATTCGTCTTCCTGAAGATGTCGATCTACTTATCAAGAATATCCAATATTGTCTATTAGTAGGCTCTGACAGTCTTCAATAGTTAACCGTTGCCAAAATTTATGCTGTAAGGATCTAATGGATTATTGTAGGAGTTAGTGATTTCATATCTCTCTTTGTAACTTTATTCTTTCCTTTTCAGTATTCTCAACATTTGCTCATGATCATCAATGCTATAGTGGAAGAGAAGAAGGCGGTAAAGGCTCCCACCCATTTGGAGTCCTATTTCTATTGTGCACACTTCTCTTTATCCACTCTCATTATTTACTTTCTTTTTTTTTTTAGATTATAGAGAAGGCTAAGGATCGGGTAGCCTATGTAGAAGTAGAGTAAATGAAACATAACTAGAAATGAGGTAAGGAGGAGACCAAGCTAGAAAAGGAGGTAAAAAGTTTGAAGGATAAGTTAGATAAGGACGTCAGGCTATGGTATGAGAAGGAGGCTACCTTAATAGAGGAACAAAAGAAGAGTTCCTAGCTCGTCACCATCCTGCAAGGGACCTAGAATGAAATTGACAATCTTAAGACCAAACATGCTGAAGAGGTTTGTTAACTACAAAGGTCATGTCATGTGCTAAAGTCTAAGGTCTTCGACATTGAAGAGAAAGTCAACCTAAAGCCTAACTATTAGAAAGTCCTTTAAGAAGTTTACAAAAGCAAAGAGTATATGATTATGCTCTTGGAAAAAATATGGGACAGTATCAACATAGCCAAGGATGAGATCTTGATTCACCATCCTAACTATGATTTGAGCTATTTGAACTTTGCTATAAGAGGTTGGAAAGAGGAAACCCCTGCAATTCAAGAGGAAGTTGCCGATCAAGAAGTCTTAGAGGGGAACGATTGACTTATTGAAGGAGATGATGCTCATGTTAGGGAAAAACATTTAGCTAATACTCAAGAGGGGGATGAATTGAGCATTAATGACAAATTTTAATACTCTCTAAAGTTCAATAATAAATGTGACAATAATATGCAAATTTAAATGATAAAGCAATGATAATAAATGCAAAAATAAAAGAGATAAAGTAAGAGAGGATCAAGTCGTGATATAACATAGAGTTTACTAGTGTCTCTAACTAAGGACTTCACACAATTTTATTGATCAAATGCCACAATGCTCAATCAAGAGCCTAGACTACTTCATAGTCACACAATAACTATTCAATTACACTTTGAGCACAATTTCTCTCTTTCTAGTGTAGTGCTTTTGTATTGTATATTTACAAGTGAAGAAACTCTAGCACTACACTGTCAATTTTTCACTCTTTAATGAATAGCAAGACAAAGAGCAATGATAAGAATACAAGAATGCAAGAGAATGTTGATAAATTGCTATAAAATATCAGTAATTCCTTTTCCTTTGATGGGTAGTTGAAGTATAAATAGCCTTGGCAAAGTTCTTCTCATTATGTTGCATTTAATGAGCTCCAACAGCTATTTTCTGATGATGGCATCCTAACTCCATTTCAACAAGCGTCTAAACGTTTACCTTAGGGTTTGTGAAACACTACATGGTGTCCAAACGCTAGTACCCATGATGTCCGAACACTATAACTCTATTCTATAATTTATTCCAAATTGAATATGTAGCACAATGTCTTCACATAATAACTTCATACTTTCTGCTATGCAGGTACTATAACTTCACCTATTCTCATAATTCAAACACACAATACAATTCCAAACATTTTTTCTTAAATAAATACAATATCATGATTTTGACCCAATATATTTTCATACATAAAGAGTTAATTAAAATTTGGATATTCTACAAATTAAAGCTTAACTCCAGTTAACTCATTCCTAGTGCATGATTTATCAGTCAATATCCACTTCAGTTTTGTTCTTATCAAAATCAAATAATGAACTCTTGGTTCAACTGTTGGTACCTAAGATGAGAACCAAAATACTTGCCCTAATACCCTTACCAATATTCACTTTCACAAATCCAACTCCAACTCATGATAACTCCACCACCAAGAATTGAATCATGTTGTTATTTTCTTTCCTTTTTTCCTTTTATCTATCAAAAGCTTTCGTTGAACATTTATTTCACGTACATGTATTTTCATCTTTTGTGATTCTTAAACGACATCAGTTCTTGTTCATTTTATGTTTTAGTTGCATTTTCCACTTATTTTGGTCCATAACGCTAACCTGTTGCTACTTTATAATTTAAGGCTTTTAATAACTCATCTTCCATGCTCATTACAGGATTTAAAGAGTTTTAGCTCGTCATTAATTAATGGCTTAGGGCTTTAGATGGCTCATTGTCTATGCTTATCATAGGAGTTAGAAAGTTTTTAGCTCATCTCATCTTAATGGCTTAGGGCTTTAAGTAACTCATCATTTGTACTTGTTATAGGACTTAGAGAATTTTAATCAAATCTTTTTTATCCTTAACTTAGGACTAACTACTCCCATCATTCATTGTTCATTATAGTATTTAAGGATAATGTGCTATCTAGTTTACTCATCACCTGTTGTATGTAAGGTTGAAAGATATTTTACATCTCATGTTTCTAGAGAACTTAGAATAAAGCCTGTTAACCATTTGCATTGGTGTGGGCTAACAATATGAACCTTAGCTCGGCCTTGTTTTGAATCGAACTTTTAATGCTAAAGCGAGATATTAAAATAAAGCACAATATTAAAGAACACCATATAATTGAGGTACTTAATAATCAATCATCATTGAAAACATGAAAGACAAAGACATGTTAACAAATATAACTAGGCATGTAAATACTAATAGTCTACCAACATCACAAAGCAAAACCACATATGTTAATCTAAAAAAGCACACAACTGATCACAAAAATTTCAAACTGCAAATTTGAACACATTTTTTGCCTCCAAGAAGTCAGCTATTCAAAGTACGACCTTAGCCTTTCGAATCTATATGCCCTTTTATTCCCGATGAACTCTTTTACCCTCACAAGGGCTTCCCATGCTGGAGTCAATTTTCCCCAACTTTCCCTAACTCCAAGAGCTTTCAATTTCCTGCATACCAAATCACCAAATCGGAAACACTTATGCTTGACTTGTTTGTCATTGTACCAAGCTGCACACAGCCAGTATGTAGTTAAATGGGTCTTCCCTAAAGCTTTGGTCTCATGGGTGGTATCATGGTTTGCTCAAAGGCCAATATCATTAAGTTAAGGGTCATAATCTTTAACCCTCACACTTTCAATTTGGAGCTCAATTAGCAAGACTACTTTAGACCCATAGGCTAACTTATAAGGAGTATAGCCTATCAAGGTCCTATAAGTAGTTCAGTAACCCCATAAAACTTTGGTAGCTCATCTACCCTCTTGTTCGTAGTTTGATTCACCCTCTTCCACAAACTATAATTGATAACCTTATTCACAGCTTCTATTTATTCATTGCTTTAAGGGTATATAATCAATGTAATATAAAATTCGATGTGATGTGTCTTACAAAACTCTCTAAATTTATCATCATCAAACTGAGGATTATTATCTATAATTATGGCATAAAGGATCCTAAATGTAATCAAGAAATTACTAACAATAAAGGCCTCTATGCTTTTCTCTACTATGCTCGCCACTACCTTAGCCTTGACACATTTTGTAAAATAGTCCACCACTACAATGATGTTCTACCTCTTTCTAGTGGTATTAGGGAATGGGCCCAAAATATTCAATCCCCACAAGGTAAAGGGCTAAGGACTGGTGAGTAAAATAAGGTACGCATTCAATGCCTTCTCTATAGGAGCATTCTTCTGATAGCGATCATAAATCTAAACTAACTTAAGAGCATCCTTCTTCATGGTAGGCTACCAATAGTTGAGCCTCAAAGCTTTGACATACAAAGCTCCAAACTTGATTTAATTGCTACCTAAACCCCGAGTCTAGGTCAGATAAGACCTATTCAACCTTAGTAGGTTACAAGCATTTTAAATATGGCATATTCAGACCTCTTTTATAGAGCTCTCGATCAATAATGGTAAAGTTTGTAGCTTTATAAATGAGTTTCCAAGCTTCCTTAGTATCTGCAAGAAAAGTTCCTTCTTCTAAGTAATCAAGGGTGAGATCCATCCAACAAGGCTCTAATTCTTTGGATTACACTTCCAAACATTCTAGTAATTGTTTATACGTGCTCTTTTTAGGTAAGTACCCTATAAAAACTTTCTCCCCCATGATCTTGACCAATTGCTAATGCTCCAAATACATTCTAAGCTCCTTAACCAACTGTAGGTACTTCCCCATGATCTCATCCTTTATTGTACTATCCCCTTTCCCTTAGTTAACAACAAGCTGAGGGTTTGAATATATGCCAATCACATGGCTCCAACCTCCTTTGCCAACTTCATCCGTGTTATAAGTGCTTCGTACTCAAACTCATTGTTATTAGCTAAAAATCTTAACTTTAACACATATGAAATTTATACTCCCATAAAACCCTTTAGTATTAAACCAACACCACTGTCCTAATTGGTTGATGACCCATCAACATAAAGAACCCCAAGTCGGCTCCTGGCTTTGAATAATAAGCTCTTCATATCCCATAAATTCTACTACAAAGTCAGCTAAAAGCTCAACTTTGTATGCTTCCTTTAGTAGATACTAAATGCCAAAGGCACTTAGCTTCAAGGCATATTTCACCATATGACCTAAAGCATCTTACTTCTATAATGCTTGCTCTAATGGTTGGTTGGTTAGGACAATAATTTGGTGAGCTTCAAAGTAAGGTGGGAGCTTTCTTATTGCTATAATAATTGCCAAAACAAACTTCTTTAACTTAGTGTATTGAAGCTTTAGACCACGCAAAACATGACAGACATAGTATATTGGATGGAGTATCCTCCCTTCTACCTGGACCAGCACTAATGAGGGAGTTTGGTCAATTACTCGTAGATATAAATATAAAATTTCACCATCAATAGGCTTTAAGAGGATCGAAGGCATTGTAAGGAACTCCTTTAGAGCTTGAAATGCCTTCTCACGTTCTTCCATCCATCTAAATTCAAAAGGATTCTTTAAAATTTGAAAGAACTCAACACATTTTTTGGCACTCTTTAACACAAAACAATTTAGGGCTATAACTCTTCCAACTAGCCTTTAAACCTCCTTAATGGACTTTGGGGATTCCATATATAAAATAGCTTGGGTTTTCTTAGGGTTAGCTTCTATTCCACAGTATGTCACCAAAAAAACCTAAATCTTCCTAAATGAAGCTCTAAACACACATTTCTAAGGATTTAACGTCATATTGTGACCTTTAATGGTATTGCTCTTTACAATCATATCATCCACATACACTTCAATATTCCTGTGTATTTGCAGCTTGAATGTCCTTGTCATTAGCCTTTGATACATGGCTCCTATGTTCTTTAAACCAAATGGCATGACCTTATAGCAATACATTCCAAAATTAGTAATGAAAGAGGTGTGCACCTTGTCAAAAGGATGCATTTTGATATGTTTATATCCTAAAAAGGCATCCATAAAGCTTAATAGTACATGCGTTAAAGTAAAGCTGACCAACTGATCTAATCTAGGTAAAGGAAAACATTCCTTCAGGCAAGCCTTATTGAGGTTGGTAAAATCTATACACATCCACCATTTCCCATTTGCCTTTTTTACCAACACATAATTGGCCAACTAAGTTGAATATGGCTCTTATTTGATAAAGTCCACTTTCAACAACTTTTGTACCTCCTTCTCAATCGCAGCTTGCCTCTCTAGAGCAAGATGCCTTTTCTCATACTATACCACCTTGGCATTTGGGTCAATATTAAGCTAATGAGTGATCACTTCCTTGGAGATACCTAACATGTTGGATAAGGACCATGGGAACACATCCCTATTAGCTCGAAGGAAGTTTACTACATATTTTCGAAGGTCAAGAGCCATACTTGCTTCAATTTTAGTAATATGTTTAGGATCATCACTTAATTGGATAGTTAAAGTTTCTTTTGCCATCTCACCTCTAACCTGTAAACAATGGTTCAACCATTACTCAATGTGGTACACCTGATCTCTTTTCAGAGCTTTTAGATATAATGCCCTAGCCAATTGTTGATCTCCACCAATCTCTATTGAGGTTGAGAACTTTGCCTTGTGGTAAGCTATGGAGATAACCATCTTAAAAATGTTGGTGGATGGTCAACCTATAATCCCATTATAAGGTGAAGCACAATCAATGACTACAAAATCTACTTACTTCTCTACCACATTCTAATCATTATCAATCTACCAAGTTAAGGTAACTATCCCCTGGACTTCAACCAGTTGGTTGTTAAATCTATACAAGTTATACTTATAGGGTTGCATCTTATAGTTCTCTAATTTCAAGCACATCTAGTCAAATGCGTGCTTAAAAATAATATGTATTGAACTTCTTGTGTCAACCATAGCCTTCCTTACTTTAAACTCAACTACTCTAGTTGTAATGACCAGCACATCATCATGAGGAAACTATATCCGTTGCATATCCTTTTTGGAAAAGATAATCATCATCCACCCTATTTCTTTTACCTTAAACATGAAGTACATGATCTCCTAAAGGATTCGCCAAGCTTGACACTATTAACATACTCCCTCTTCTTAGACCCTTAAAAATCACATTTATGACCCTTTTGAGAGCTTGATTATCAACCCTATTGTTATCTCGAGCTACCAACTCACAATTACCATTCTCGGCTTCATTGTTGTAAGTTTACTAATAATCCATCTTCTTTGGGTAGGATACTTTATCCTTTCATCATTGCCAACAATAAATTTCCTGGGGTATCCTCTCTAAACAACATATTCAAGTGCATTCTTCAATCAAATACACTAATTGGTATTGTGACCATGATCACTATGAAAATCACAATAGTTATTAGAATTTTTCCTAGAAGGGTTACCTCTCATCGTTTCTGGCTAAGGTAGAAATCCTTGATTTCAAACCTCCGTCAAAATATTTGATATAAGCCAGTTTAAAGGTGTGTGAATTGCATAAGTTGGAATAGGCCATCTTTTATCTCCTTAAGGTTTACTTAGCCGATCTCACATGTTAAATTTCTTGCCTAAGCGATCTTTCATAAATCCTCTCCCTTTTTCTCGTCTCCTTTCAAATTTCTTCTTCTCAAGCTCCCTATGAGCTTTCATCTAGTCCTCTTGCCATATAAACTTCTTTGCTTAGCCAAGGATTTAAAGAAGTTGGAATCTTCTTTGACCCCTTCACAAATGGCATGAAGAGCAACACTCTTATCACAAGTCATAATTTCAATCATTAATTTATTGAACTGATGCATATAATCCCTTATACTTTCTCTAGACTTTTGTTTAATAGAGGTCAGGAGTGAAGAATCCTTTGTAGGGGGCTTACTAGCTATAAACCCTACAATCAACTACTCGAGATTTCGATCGGTTAAAAGATTCAATCGAGCCTAAATTATAAAGTAAAACTAAAAATATTAGTAAAAATGATCCCATAAACTTGAATTTAAGAAAATAAGTAATAAAATAAGAGATTATAAAATTTTCAAATTTTAAATATAATAATTGTTAATTATTGAAAAAGTGAAAAGTGTAATTTAATAATTAATAAATTACTAAAGATAGATTATATGTATACTAAAAATCATAGAATGGCCTAAATAATAATTAGGAATGTTCACATGTACTCCACATGAATTTACATGTAGGTAGAAATACGCAAAATTACTTAAAATACGGGAAATATGTTAAAATAATACTAAATAATTAAAGAAAATTCATAATTAATTAAGGAAAAATAAAGAAAAATCAGAAAAAATAAGGAATGATCTAGATTTGGGTTGTGGTAGCTGGGGAAAATAAGAAAAAAATTAGGCAATTCAATTAAAACAACACAAAAGGCAAATTTGAAGAAGATAAGATAATTATCTAATCAAATTAATGTACAATAATTTTCCTAAAGCTCTATAAATAGCAAGAAAATTTCAAAAACTCATTTGGTCAATTTAGAGAGTGAGAAAAATAGAGAGAGGTGAAATTGAGAGTAAATTAAGGTTAGAAAAAAAAAATAAGAAAACTGTGCAATTAGGGCCTTAGAGGGGAATCAATACCAGACGAGCACCTAGGAGTGGACGGCCACCACCACCACCACACAGTAGTGGCAATGCCTAGACTGGTCGATAAGGCCATGGCGGTGGGCGGTGGGCAGTGACCGAAGTCACCTAGACCAGTGAGTTCGATTTCTAGCCCGATTTTGTGTAATTTTATAAGAATAGTAAATATTCTTAGAAAATTATGAATTTTATTATTTTGAAATATTTTAACATGTAGTTTTTAGGAAAAATATTATTTTGATGAAAATATGTCTCGTGATATATAGTTTTTAAAAATCATGCAAAACCGAGCGTATTCCGGTTAAAAAATAAATGACCTTAGGAGTATAGTTTTGAGCTCAAAATTTTTGTGTAGACTACTTAGATGATATAGAACAGTGCTATGAAGCCCGCTTTCAAAAATTAATTTTTTAAATTTTTAGATAAATTTTAGGCCTTAAAATGAGGCATAAAATGGGTAATTTAGGGTTAATCAAGTAATTAAATAGTTAATTACTGATTTAGTGAATAATTATATGTTTTAGGATGTTGAAATCTGATGAAGTATGATACTTGTAGCATTTAAGGTGTTAGATGTAATTATTAGGTTAATTATGTAATAAATAAGTAATAGGGAAAAATAGTGAATTTTAAGTTAATTTTGTAAATTAGGATAATTAGGTGTAAAATCTGATTTAGGATGAAATTAGACATTTTGAAATGATAATTGATGTTGGGAGATGGTAATTAGAGTGATAAAAAAAATTAGATGTGTATTATGTACATGATAAGTGATAGTACATAATATGCAACTATTGGAAATATAATAAATAGAAAATATTAGGATAAAAATTGATATTATATAAATAATAGGGATATATAATAAATCTGGTAGAAAACTTAAATTTATGTAATTATATGAAAAATGTAAAAATTTCTCACATCAGGAATAAAATCGATACACTAATAAGAATTTAAGTATATCGGGTGGAATAAAATACTAACTAGAGGTAATGATGGTATTTAAGATATCTAAAAATAATGTGATTAATTTCACATTATGAGTTGAAATGAATTTCTAGGGTTCGGGTATAAAACAGTACTTAGAAATCAGACTAGAACCTAATTTAGAAATCAATGCGGAAACTGATTTTAAACTTACCCTAAACTTAGAATAATTGTAAAAGATTTGAGAACCTAGATAACTAGATATATTAAACCCTAAACAAAACATAACAATAAGCGTTATAGGATAAAACCAACTTATAATAGCTATATGAAAAACTAAAACCACGTTTGTATTATAGGGATGATTGGCGATGGCCTCAACGAGTTGGACCTCGAGTGAGTGAGCGAACGAGGAATCTAGGTAAGTTGGGATTAATATGTTGTTGTATTTTAGAAGCTTAAGATTATACTTGATTGTGCTTGTTAAATAGTTGATTGTGTGCATATGCTTGATTATGAGTGATGCTATGATTCTGTTTGTTGTTCTGGCTTGTATTGTATGATTTGTATGAAATGAATGATCACCCTAAACTGGACCTAATCAAATATACGACTTGTAATCATAATCGGACCTGCATTGCAACCCATTAGGGGAAACCTAGGATTCTCCGGCCAAGTACCAACCCCTTCGAAAGGGATAGTGCAGGATTGCATAATGGTCCCTTCTTCATCCTTAGTCGAACTAAGTGACAGGTTAAGAAGTCGCAACAAGGATGAAGTCAATGATTCGAAGGTAGTTATAGGAGGAGCGGTGTCTCCAATGCATAAGCTTGAGTTTGGTTATAAGCTGTTGCATTAACGGCAACTCCTCAACCCAGATTAGAGCGGGCGCAGTTTCTCTAATCTCACGACGGGCCAGACAATGTCGTGCGATAACACTTGTTTAAACATGCATTGCACCAAATGATTTGATTGATAACCTTGTTTGTGTTTATGGTGTAATTTAAAGTCCTCCGTCCTAACTTACTGAGCTGTAGTTGCTCATATCCCTATAGATGTTGTGTAGGTGCTGGCTAAGAAGCAACGTACAACTACTCTGAAGCTAGCAATTACTGGATCCTGGAGAGTGAGGAAAAACATTCGAAAAACAGACATATATTTTTAAGGTCTAAGCTATTATCATAGAATTTTTCATTTCTAAATAATGCATTAATTAAGAAATAGATTACGGTGAAGCGTTATAAATGTTAATTGTAATAATTGAATTCTAGTGTATATATATATTTTCTCACTTTCTTATTTAAATGATTTATTTAAATTACGAACCGTTTACTTCAAACCGAGTTAGTCGTAGATGCCTTGTATAGATCAGGTTTACGGTAGCGGTTGTAAGGCCAACTTCTATCTTAGAATAGTTTACACGGTAGGATTGTTACAAGTTTGCCACTTCGGGACGTGACACTAGCTAAAAAGCATTATTGAAACTCATCAATGAGTTTATCAAAGGAGGAGGTGGAAGCTACTTTCGATGAATTAAACCAATTGCTTGCCGATTTCATTAGTGTAAATAGGAATACCTTGCAAGTTATAACATCCAAAAGTCCTTACAACTCTTTCAATGTACGAAAAGTATTAAGATGATCATCTAAGTCCTTTTTCTCATTATAAGTGTCAAACTAAGGTAACTGGACACTTAGGGGCAATACTTCCTCCATAATCTCATAGATAAAACGACTTAACTTTCTTCCTTTTAGCTTAATTTCCTTCTTAGAACTCCCATCAGTTGCTAACCTCTTAATATAGTCTTCTAGATCTTACAAACTCATGTTTGCAACAGCCTTTTGCAATAAACAAACAATGACATGCTCAATCTTACCTTCCATCTGAGTAGGGACACAACCACAAGCCGAAGCCTATGATGGTACTTGCCAGTAGTCCTCCCCAACAGTAGCACCATATTGTACTTGTTGACCAATTTCATTCCTTGCAAGAGCCTTACTATGTATACGATGTTGGTGATCCTCTTAAGTAACTAAAGTTACATTCTCTCCCATAGCCTCTAAAGAGCAAGTTGAGGAACATGCTACATCAAGCTCCTAAAGCCTCCTCCTTAACACTAGACTTACTCCAGCTCTTTAGCAAATCACATTCAAAGAGCTTCTAAATACAGGATGCATAGTGCATCATTTTGTTAAGTTTACGCTTGCATTAGGGTATTATTTAACTCCACTAGTCACACTTACAGCTTAGGTTATTGCAATGATGTCTCTTCTTGAGCTACACAAAGGGCATTACTCCTTCCTAAAGTATTATTGTCATTATTTTTTGTTTTGGTAACCATGTTAAGGTAAGAACAAACAACAACAAACTATTGACAGTCAAATTTGGATGAGAGGAAAGCCTACAAAAGAGGAAATTAGGTTATGGGGGTGCCAAGGTAACTCTGACTTAGCTGCTTCGATGCCTAAGTAAGATTCTGTTTATGAAGTGTTTAAAGAGTAAATAATGAAGTAGAGTATGTAAAGTTCAAGAAGCCAAAAGAAACTTACTATAACGCATCAACCTCTATTTATGGAGGGTAGTCAGTCACTGTCTTGCAATTACTACCTCCAAATTCTGTACATGGTGAAGTTAAATTATAGACCATTCCCTTAACTTCTGAAACGTGGATCAGCTACTAGTGAGGTTTGGTTGGTTATTTATGTAAGGACCCTTAACCACTCACGCTTATATTTGAATTTGAACTCACGAAGGTTGGACTAAGTCTTCCCAAAGTCCTTACTTCTTAGTCAACCCCTCTAAGCTTACTTCAATCTCTTTTCTTGTGTATAGCTCTTATCCAATGTTATCATTTCTCAAACCGTCTATCCCTTAGAGGGGTTTCAAAGCTACTAAAGGAGGTTAGATAGCAAGCTTAGAGGTCCAACATATATATTTTTGTATTTAGCAAATACATTTTACATATATAACATGTTTTGTGTATATCTATATGTATAAGTATGAGTATGCTTATAATATAAAGATTATGTGTATATGAATATGGTATATATACATATCTATTTATATCTATATATAAAAAATTAAATGTCTTTTTGGTCATTTTCCAAAATGACCAAATAAGGGCAAATTGGTACTTTTGTTATTTGCTCAACTTAATACTCCAATTACTAAGGTGAAGTAAACATTAGAGTAGGTTTTCTCTATAGGAACTTATACAAAGTAAACAATATAATAAAAATCCATTAACTATTCTTAGTAATCTATTCCCCACCCAATCCATTCAAAAAAATAAATGGGCCATTAATGTTTTAGTTATACATTTACTCTTACAAGTAATAAGCAAGATTTGTGAACTTTGTTTGTAACTGCAAAATATGTGATATAAAGCCTTATTATGGTGCTAATTATGGTAGTACATGTTATAGATTGCTAAGGATCATGTATAAAAAATGTAGACATAGTAGTAAAGAAAATATTGGAACTTTTCATGATAAATGTATAGACATGTTAAAGTGATAGTAAAGAAAATGCTGAACATCTTTTTTTTTAAAGTTGCATCTTATGAGCTATCATTTGTTTTATTTATGGATAATTAGATTCTTGTAGAGTGTGTCACTTTTCTAGGAATGTCCTTAGTTTAAGAAAAAGAATTCAAACATATTCTCTAAGGCTTTCACATATGGGTTTTATTTTTTTTAATCACATTTAAGGCTTTTTATAGGCATGTTCTTTTCTTTTTTCCTTCCTTCATTTATATCAATGTATCCAAAATATATATCATTGCTTTTACCTTACAGTTTTAAGTATTTAAAATTAAGTCAAGATAATCCCCTTACCACATTCAGATTAGTTGTATTTGAGAGATTGAGTTAAAACCTATGGACAATAAATGAGTATGTGATAGAGAGAAGCTTTTTTATTTTATTTTATCCTTCAATCAAGAAAAATTCATTCACAAAATAAACAAACATCAAGGATCTAGACCCATATCAACTATTAATAAATCAACCAAAGGAGATGGGGTATAGACACCTTAAAAGCAATGCTCATTTGCGTCTTACCTTAAGATGCAATTTAGTCATTATACGTCACTTTGTTGCTTATTTTGGCACAAGAAACAAACTCAAAACTAGAAGACAACTTTTGAATCAACAAAAGCATAAGAGAAGTCTTCCCAAAAGCTTTAGAAGGCTTCCCTATGCCTTTTATTATATCAGCACTATCAAACTCTACTATAACTCATTTCTAGTTCTTCTCCTTTGCAAACTGCAAGCAATACTTCTAAAAGCCAAAGATAACCTTAATTTTGCCAATTATTGTACAAACTATCTAGCTAATGGATACTATTTAATCTTTGTGGACACTCAATTGGGTACTCAAGCCAATACTTCTAAGGGAAAGCTTTTGATCGAATTTTGATGTCTTATATGTTCAATTGGAAAACAACCGTTACGCCTTGAAGAGGTGAAGTTGTAACAGCCATACCGTATAAACCATTCTAGAATAGAAGCTGATTTCATAACTACTATCATATACATAGTTCACATAAGGTGAACCCAACTCAACCACTTCGAGGCATTTAATTCTGTATTTATCTATTATAAACCTGTAGTATAATCTTTAAGAATAATTGTAAAAAACGAATTTGTAAGCAAATCTTCTCAAAAGAATTAAGTTCTTATTGATGGTACTCAATAAAATATTTCAAGCTATCGAATGTTACAAAATTATATTTGCATAGAAAATAATACATCCAAGACAAAAAGTATAAAAGTCCACAGGTTTGTATACTTAAAATTTCACATCAATGGTGGAAAGTTGGAGGGTTACCTAAGGAGATCTTAGTAATTTTCTTAAAAGTTAGTAAATCAACAATTAAAACAAAAGTTTTGCTAGTTCTTCCTAATCCTCACTTCCTGACCTTGTTTTCTAGTCTTCTGGTATTAGGTGTCATGCTTCCAAATCTACTTACAACTGCAAGATAACTATAAGGGGATGAGAAATAACTTGTTCAATAAACGAGACGGAGATAGTAGTAAGCTTTCAACACATTATAAGCAAAATTTTCAATCAAATTAGTTAGATACAATGCATATACAATCAAATGTCATCACAAGACATTAACCTATCCGTTGTGAGATTAGAGAAATTACGTCCGCTTTAATTTGGGTTGAAGAGTTTGATGCTATACACTCATGAATTAAAACCAAACCAAGGCTTGTGCAATGGAGAACACACTTTACCCGAGACTCCCTTCAAATTATGGTCCCCAACCTTACCATAACCTCCTCTCCTATCACTTAGTTCAACTAAAGATAGGGAAAAGACTATTTCAACTATTTTCATCGAAGGGGTTCATGTTTGGCCCAAGGTGAACAATCAATTCAAACAATCCAATCAAAATAGTACATAACACATTCACCACACAAAGCTCAACTCCCACAATAGTAATAAGGCAATATTTAAGCACATGAATAGCACAAACATAAACAACTACATTACGGTCATAAGTCAAAAGCATACTAAAGCCTCCAAGTATTTTTAAAATACTTCAAAATGTTGTAAGGCATTGATCTCACTTACCTGCAACTACAGGTACTCAAACAAACGACTCCCTCATGCTCTCTTTCTTATTGGATTCCTTTATATAATATAATGAAGCTTTAGAATTTGTAATGCCTATGAAAACAAAACTCTATTTCACTTCATGGTTACGTTGTTGTATTTGATTCAATTAAGTGTCCAGTTTATGACAAACTATATATATTTTAGTTCATTGAATTTCATTCTTGAGAAATAATATATAATATGGTATGGTATTATACTATTTTATAAATATATGTCTTTAGTGATAGTATACATGTTCCCTTTACTAGTTACATCTTGATGCAGATATTCCATATATATATATATATATATATATATATATATA
>JAMXBB010000012.1:86322719-86369727 GCA_024138015.1 Lumnitzera littorea
CTATATATATATATATATATATATATATATATAGTCAACGTATGGTCAACAATATATGTATGTGTATATATATATATGTATATGTATATATTTGTAGATATATATGGTTATTTCTAGTTTTATTTGCAATACAATTAATTTATCCTTAAAATGAATCGTTTATCATATCTACATCAAACTTCATAAGGCAACTAGCTCGTCATGATAATTGCTTGAGTAGAAATAAGGAATTTAAACATAGTCTTAATAATATTCCTATTTTCATCTAAAAGGAATCTAGGCATTAAATCATTGTCAACTTTACTTATAGGCAAAGGTCACCACAAATCAATTATCAAAAAATTATAGATTTTGTTTTTGCTTTTAAGGAATGCACATATAGTCTCAAAAATTAACCAACTTTATAAAGATAGGAACATGTCATTAGTTTCCTTTTCATCTTATCATGTGACTAATTTATACTCATAACATATGTCTAATGTAACTTATAAGAAATTAGAAAGCAGGCCCATAATGTATTATATTTAACATATAAGAAATGTAATTTCCTAAAATTTTCATTAGCTAGATGCATACTTGTTCCCAAAGAGAAATTTTAGCCCCTTTCTACTATATGTAACTTCTATTTAGAACCTAGAACACTTACTATTTGAAGATTTTCCATGAACCCTTTTTGTCTTCAAGATCTTTCTTTCTATTATCAAAACATCACATTACAAAATCAACTCATTTCCTACAATTGGCAAAGCTTAAAGCTTGGATAGCACATTAGGGGTGAATATCATCACTATAGATACCATAATCTTCCTTCAAATTTATGGTTGTCACCATAGAATAATCTTCTTATTATTCAATTAGCTAATACACATTATGCTATAGACAAAACTACTCCCTCTTGTGTTAATGGGTCGAGTTGTATATGAAGCTAAATATTGTAATTATGTTTTACTCTCTCTCTCTCTCTTAACCTCTTCATCTGTTAATATATTTAGCTTAGGTATATAGTTTAATATATTTAAGGTTTATGTCAAGTTACGAGTATAATATACGATAAATATACTTGATGTAAATATACATTTCTTAAATATCATTCGTGTCATTTCATAAATTTAATCTCATAAATAAATTATCTCTAAAACCTTGGCATGTCTTGAAGTTTAAATTTTGAGTTTTTGACAACTAACAAGTAGTACTGTTAAAACTACATTTTTACTAAAGCAGATCCTTTACGTACTTTATTCCAAGAAACAATATTCCCTAAATATTATCCCTATCGTTTTACTATATATTTCTTCTAAATAATTTATTTCTAGAACCTTGTTAATTATCAGAATTCATCTTACATCTCTATCATCCACCGCACCATTCTCTCTCCAACTTTTTATGTTATTCACTAGAGCCTTTGACTTATCTTATACAACTTCCTCTATAGTTAACTTCACCAACTTTTGTATCCTTCTTCATTACTACCCTTATTGACATCAATACCGCACTATGTTCTTCATCGAATTCCATCACTGCTAAGGTGCCAGTTTATGTAATACATGTTATGTTCCTTAATTTTCTAAACTTGATTCTCTCTTAATTGTTAAGTAATATCATGAGTGTAATCAAAGCACCTTTTTTTTTTTTTGTTAACACTATTATACTAAGTATTACAATTATGTTGGAATAGTTATAAGTTTGGTGCTTTCATATTTGATCCCTTATACAACTCAAAGTTATTAATTACCTACATTTCTACTAGATGATGATATGATCATAGTAGAATCACCCATTAACTAACATGATGGGGGTTTTGTTACTAAGGCTCTTTCCATAGTTAGTTACTTATTATAATGTTTCAGTCAAGGGTATTAGATATGGGTATTATGAGGGTTTGTGTTTTTTATACTGTTTAGAATAAAATGACATTTCCTTTTTTTTTTTTTTGACAAAATCAAACTATTTACGAACTGATTATGGAAGTTAAGGCCAAAGATTCAGGTTTCCTACTTAAACTATATGTTTTACTATCTAAACCATATATTTTGCAAAAATTTTATTAATACTAGTGTTAAGGTGTGATGTTGAGTGATGTTTTATTTTGGTTAAGTATGTTAATGATATTTACTATATTCAGTACTAATTTTGAATTATTTACTTCATTTTAAGCTTCATTATATCTCATGAACATTAATCCTTCTTGAAGTTACAACTCTTATAGGCTTATGAATGACCTTTGTTGTAGTCCTTCTCTCATTATTCTTACTAAATCATAGTTAACATCATATTAACATCCATTCTCCCTTCTCTTGAACTATTATTATATTTACATACATGCAGCTTAGTTTTGAGTTATAACAAGTACACTTTATAGATATATATTATATATATATAGCTATCTTCATTTGCTTTACAACAATATTCTCTAATTCTACTATCATCCTCTTTAGTTTCCCTTAGTTAAGGCTTAGGCTACCTAGTTATATTCACTATATTTCTTCACATAGCGTTGCGCTTAGTATTGCACTTCCCCAATGTTGAGTTTTTTTCTTTTTCTTTTTTTTTATGGATTTGTAGAACCTAAGTTCTTTTTTTGTTCTAGCTTCTACAATGTTATGTTAGTATTTACTGAATCAATTCATCTTCTATTCTATTCCCCATTCTATGGTCTTATCGCCATAATAGATCAAGTGTATTCTCTAATTTACCTTCTATTGTATCTTCTATGTTATCCATAGCTAAGTTCCCATTAAAGTCAATAATGGTATTATGGTCCTTTTCATATAAAATATCCCTAATTCTTTATCTTCTATTTATGCATCCCTTCTTATAGTGGTCATGTCATTGCCACAATTATTGATTTGTTACTTCATATGGCTTAGCATAAGTATCAACGAAAATGAGTTTAGCAAATCCTGATTTGTCTCCATCTCAAACTTAAATGAGATGGTCAATTACTTAAATTGACTTAGCTTGATTTGGTTCAATAGGAACTAATACTATTCCTAATAAACAAACTGATAAGGATACTAACATAGACTGGTTACGTGGCAAGACAGGACATAACATGATATACTCATATTATCAATAAAGATAAAAGACTCAACATGAGAGGGGCTTGAGAATCATAGATTTGTCATTCTCCTCTCGTTTATCCATTGTGCTAAAATATATATGATAGTTTTACATTATTTTAATATCCCTTCCTTCATTCATCAACTTTTTCTCATAATAGTGGTTGCTGGTTAAGATTTTTATCTTAGTTTTAATTTTCTTATTTTCATGGTAGATACCTATTATAAATGGTGAAATGAAATACACAATTAATCACAGAGTTTAACCATTACTATTATTGGCATTATCGGTGTACCTCTATTGTTCCTTTTGAACATCATCGTTCTAGGTATTTATAGTTATAACAGAATAATCATGTGTTTAATATTTAGCATTTAACCCTTTGTAGTAGTCTATGACCTTTATTTGCTTCTAGCTCTATCAAACTGTCTTGTGATTCTATTAAGGTTATTAATTATATTTAGCATTTAATATTCTAGATAGATACCACATATACTATTCAATTTAGTTAATAATTAAGTTCTTACTTCACACATAAGCATTCACTCATAAATTCATGTTTATAAAATTATCCAAACATAAATATATCTTAGTTACATGTTGTTTACTTAATTAGTTATAAAATTTTACTCAATAGCTTTAGATAGTTATGTTCAAGAGAGACAAAAGTAGGTATATAGAGTAGGTTTCTGTTGTTATAAAACTAATATCCTTGGGTTATTATATGTTATGCCCTATATAGTTCTTTTTGTTTTAAACCTGTGAAATCTTGTACATACTCGTATAATAACACAGGTAGTCTACTTATTCCATCTTTTCTTTTTCTTTTTCTTTTTCTTTTTCTTTTTTTTAAAGTAGGAAGTACTTATGCATCCTTAACATAGTTAGTAATTGGTTTACATTATTCTTTATTCTTTCCGAATGCACTTCCAAGTTCATAAAGTCTTACGAGTTAAGTATGAATTTATTTTTAACTAGAAGGCGTTATATAGCTTAAACCCCATTATAGGATTTGGTCCTGTTAGTCTTAGTAACAAATTATTTCCTATTTTTGAGGATCCCTAAATTAGACTGGTAATACAATGACTTCAATTATATGCAAGGTCTAGATGAGGTCATACTATTAATGAGAAAGTATATTATCAGCTTATTATCCTTTACATTCATTCAATGTTAGTGAAAGTCAGTACCCTACTACTTTATTCCTAACTAACAACATCATTTAGAACATCACATAAAGATTAACCTTATTATTCTGAACAATTTAATCTTTAAGTTTACCTCATAATCCTTTACTTAACCCTCTAAACTAGGTTTTACGATTCCCTTTGAATCAAGTCATGCTCTACTTGCTACCTTGAACTTAATGAAATCTACCCCTCATCATTCAACCGCAACCACACTTCATATTTTAATTGCACCCCAATCTTCCCTAAGATCCTTCTTAAGATCTTCCTTATCTATTATTACTAATCTCTCCCGAACTTCTCATATCATAACTCCTCACAATTCTACAAGTGATACATTTAGTACATCAAGTAATTTACTATCAAGCTTGGGCTCCTTATATCCTAATAACTTACCAATTTTTACATCTATCAAAAGTGCCACATGATAATTAATTGTCTAAACTTAATAGTTACCTTCTAAAAATGTGGTATATTCATGAGAATAAAGTCCATGCTTACTAAGTGAGATCTACCTAAACGTTTCCCTACCATACGAATACTACCTTATTAATCATCTAAAACAACAACCTTAGAAATTGTACCCTTGCTTCTATAAGCTATTCCTTCTCAATCCATTAAGATTCAATTTGTGAATATTTTTTTTTTCCAAAGATTCTATAAGTTAATTTTGATAACTATTAATCATTTTCTATAGTTTAATATCGTTAATTACACTTCCTATGTTTCTCTTACTTATATGGATAATAAATATAAACCTATAGTTTAAATCTTTTACTACCCACTTATTCCCAACTCTTGGTGTTCACCTATGATGTTTAATAATTTTTATTTATAATGCTTTAAAGCAAATTCTTAAAAATTACGCTTTAAATGAGTTTTTAAAAGTAATGCTCTGATATCAACTCAAAATTATCACACCTTGAAGAGGTGAAGTCGCAACAACTCTATCATGTGAACTATTTTATGGTAAAAGCTAACCTCATAGCTGCTAACATAGACTAAATTCACATAAGGCGAACTCAACTCAACTATATTGAAGCATCCAATTTTGTATTTACTTGTTATAAACCTGTGATATAACTTTTAAAAATGATTATACAAAATGAATTGTAACTAAATCTTCTCAAAAGAATTAAGTTCTTATTAGTGATACTCAGTAAAATATTTCAAGTTGTCAAATATTACAATATTATATTTGCATAGAAAATAATACATCTAAGATGAAAAGTGTAAAAGTCCATAGTTTTATATACTCAAAATTTCACATCAGTAGTGGAAAGCTAAAGGGTTACCTAAGGAAACCCTAGTAGTTTTCTTAAAAGTTAGTAAATCAACAATCAAAGCAAAAGTTTAGCTAGTTCTTTCTAATCCTCACTTCCTCACTCCGTTTTCTAGTTTTGTGTTAGGTGTCATGTTGTAAATATACTAAGAACTTGCAAAATAACTATAGGGAAATAAGAGATAACTTACTCACTAAGAGAGACAAAGATAGTAGTAAAGTTTCAACATATCATAAGCAAAGTTTTCAACTAAGTTAGTTGGATGCAATACATGTATAATTAAATTTCATTATATAATGTTAATCAATTGATTATGAGATTAGAGAAATTATGATCACTTTAATCCAAATTAAGGAGTTTGATGCTACGCACTCGCGAATCGAAACTAAACTAAGTAGGGAAAAGACTATTTCAACTATCCTTTGCCCGAGACTTCTTTTGAACCATAGCTCTTAACCTTGCCGTAACTTCCTCTCTTGTTACTTAGTTCGACCAAGGGTTGCAAAAAGACTATTTCAATTATCATCATTAAATGGGTCTACATTTGGCCCAAGGATCCTAGTCGTTACCTCTAGTATGTTGCAATATATATCAAGTTAGATGTCAGGCTAAGTTTAAATTAGTTCATTCTTTTTTTTTTTTAGGGCAATCAATCAATTCAAAAAGTCTAATCAAAGCAATATACACAACACATTCACCACATAAAGCTCAGCTCCCATAACAATAACAAAGTAATATTCAAGCACATATATAGCATACATACAAATAACTACATTACAATCATAAGCCAAAAGCATACCATAACCTCTAAGTACTTTTTAAATACTCCGAAATGCTATAAGGCATCAATCTCACTTATCTACAATTATAGTTACTTGAATAGAGCGATTCCTCCGTATACTCCTTCTTATTGAATTCCTATATATAATATAATGAAGTTTTAGGATTTGTAATGCCTATGAAAACAAAACTCTATTTCACTTCATGGTTACATTGTTGTATCCAATTCAATTAAGTGTCCATCTATATATATATATATATATGGTAGTTTCTAGTCTTATTTGCAATACAATTCATTTATCCATAAAATGAATTGTTTACTATATCTACATCAAACTTCATAAGGCAACTCGCCAGTCATGATATTTGCTTGAGTAGAAATGGGGAATTTAAACATAGTCCTAATAATATTCCTATTTTCATTTAAAGGAATTTAGGCATTAAATCATTGTCAACTTTACTTATAGGTAAAGGTCACCACAAATCAATTATTGGAAAATTATAGATTTTGTTTTTGCATTTAAGGAATGCACATTTGGTTTTAAGAATTCATTAACTTTATAAAGATAGGAGCACAATGAAGAGTCATAAGTTTCCTTTTCATCTTATCATATAACTTATTTATACTCATAACATATGTGTAATGTAACTTATAAGAAATTAGAGAGTAAGCTGATAACATATTATATTTAACATATAAGAAACGTAATTTCTTAAAATTTCCATTAGCTAGATGCATAGTTGTTCCTAAAAAGAAATTTTAACCCCTTTCTAATATATGTATCTTGCATTTAGAATCTAGAAAATTTAATATTTAAAGATTTTATATAGACCCTTTTTTCTCTCCAAGATCTTTCTTTCTATTATCAAAACATCACATTTCGAAATGAACTCATTTGCTATGATTGGCAAAACTTAAAGTTTATGTAGCATGTCGAGGGTAAATATCATCACCATAGATACCAGAATCTTCCTTCAAATTTATGGGCTTCACTGTGGAATAATCTTTCTATTATTTAATTAGATAATACACATTATGTTGCAAACAAAACTACTCTCTCTTGTGAATAGGTCAAGTTGTATATGAGGCTAAATATTGTAATTATGTTTTACTCTATGTCTCTCCTTTAACCTCTTCGTCTTTGAAAGGATTCAACCAGTGGAAAGTTGTACGGTACCATACAATTGAATGACATATGGAAAATTTTCATGCTAAGAATCCATGTGTCCCCTCAAAATTTTGGTGCATTATATTTTTAATTATGTGTTAATGTCTCATGCTTCACTGGATTACTCACCATATATCTTATCCCCATGTAGTACCTCGCATTATGCTAGTATATTCCAATGTGTTTGTCCTCATTTGACATTTATTTATTAGCTATATATTTAGCTTAGGTATATAGTTTAATATGTTTAAGGTTTATGCCTAAGTTATGCATATAATACACAATAAACATGGTTATTAAAATCGCGAATCAACAATACGATTTTACGAGTTTATAATTTTATAATGTTTTTTTAATTAAAATGAATGTAAAATTATTTATTTACAAATTTCTAGTAAAATTATAAACTTTAATATACAATTCTATAAGTTTACGATTTTATCGGTTTTATACAATTTTACTGATTCTATATATTCAATGGTAGAATAGTGATTTTGACGACCATGATGATAAATATACTTGATGTAAATATGCATTTCTTAAATATTATTTTATATCATTTCATAAATTTTATCTCTTAACTAAATTATCTTTAAAACCTTGTTATGTCTTAAAGTTTAAATTTTGAGTTTTCGGTAACTAACAAGCAATACAATCAAAACTATATTTTTACTAAAGTAGATCCTTTACACACTTTATTTTCAGAAATGATATTCCTTAAATACTATCCCTATCATTTTACTAAATATTTCTTCTAAATAATTTATTTCTAGAACCTTGTTAATTATCATAATTCATCTTGCATGTTATCGATTAATAATAGGTGTTGTATTAAAAATTATCTTTTCAGCTATTTTATTATTTCATTATTATATTAATAAAATATGAACTTATAAGGTCACTTTTTATATATATTTATGCAACCATATCATAAAATATTAGCTCAACTAGACTACTTTCTTAAAGGCCCTAAAACTGGAGCAGATAATTCACCATTTCATTTGACTCTATTGCTCCCAAAATTGCATTACATCTAAGTGCCATATTAAGTTTCTTGGGATCTCACAATAACCTTTTTCAACCAACAATTCGATTTTCAAAATAAAAAGAAATAATTATACAAATAAGTAACACATCTAATAAATATCAGTTACAAAATAAAAAATGAAAAAAAACAAATAAAGGAATCATATTAAAATGGGTACTTATTGATAGTTATGATAGTAATAGTATTTTAGTTACAATATTAATTACCATAATGATTAATTTTGTAATTTTAAAGTCTTACACAAAAATAGAGATTCCCACTTTATTAGAGTTATCTTTATATTATCCTACAATGTTATGCTAATGATTGTTGTTGGTTGTAATTAAGTTAAATTTTTCTTATGAGAAAAATGCAAATTAATGCAGATGTATTCCTGAACCTTCAAATATGCAAACAACTCCACTAATCTTTGATAGACTAGCAAGTAATCCTCAAAATTTGGAAATAACCTTCTCTAACTTTTACATTAAAGCAAAAAGGCCCCTCACATTTATTAGCATGTGTTTTAGTATCCCATAAATTTTGATCTTAATGTTTTTCTTTAACTAAAAATGTAATATACTTTATGTTAATTTATCAAAATTTAAGGGGATTATTTACGATACTTAAAAGTTTATAGATATATCCACACTCAAGTTAAAGCTTAAGAGATTATTTATTATTTATTATTTATCATTTTTTTAATATTCATTCACCCTTAATATTTTTCATTAAGAAAATTAAACAAGAAGTTTACCTTTGGGTTTTTCCATGGATTCCTAAAACTTTCAATTTTATTGTAGTTTCGCAATGTACTAAAAAAAATGATCACAATTTCTCTTCCCTCGTTACAATGTGATCAAGATGAGAAATACCGTGAACGAAGTTACAAAGAAAGCAACAAATTATGTTAACGCTTAAATATTATAAAAATTTTAAAATATGAACAGGTAATTCCAAAGAACTTTTGGATTTAAAATTTTTTTACCCAATTGAAAAATTCTAAAAAGTTTCAAAAGTTGATTTTTGCAACTGAAAACTTTATAATTCGTTTACAAAAATTGAAAAATTTTTAAGAGTACTTTTGATTAATTTTTTTTTCTTTTGTATTTTAGCATATGCAAACAACTCCAATAATACATACTTTATATTTTAGCATATGCATTGCAGTTGGAGGATTTAAAAATTTTTAAGGGAACATGAAGTGCTTCACTGCAACATGTAAAATTATGAACTCAACCTCTTCTGCTTAAAATAACATAAGTTGATTATCGATTATTTATGTACAATCTTAATTTAAATTTTGAAAGCTTTATTCAATTTTTTAGCTTAAATAAATATTTGGACGTCCTGGAATGCTTTGAGATATAAAAAAAAAAGGAGGAGGAAAAGAAAACAAGGTAGTCGGAGTACGAAAACGGTAGGAATAAAGCGCGTTTTGACGCTACAATGTGCGGGTTGCGCTCTTCCTTAGTTTTGTCTTTTCTCTCTCTCTCTCTCTCTCTCTCTCTCTCTCTCAAAACAATCCCGAAGAAGCCATAATACAAAAGCAGATCGACTCTGCTTCATCGCCTTCGTTTTCTTCACTTTCAACTCTAACCTTATCAAATCTTCAAGAACTACCATTTAAAAGGTAAATTTAATTAATTTTGTTGCTTACGATTTATTGATGGTAATCACGTGGCTATTTCTTCGATTGTGTATGGCTGTCGGATTTGCAAGTGTTATTTTGTGTTTCATTATAGAAACATGAGTTGTAGTAATAATTTTGTTGCTGTATTTTGGAATTTGTATCATTGGAAACCTTAGAAATTGTAAAGATGGAAAAGGGCCTTTTTTTTTTTTTATTAAAATTTAGGAACCCTAGTCCTTGAAATCTGTGCTTTGCTTAGTGTCAAAATGATGAGCCTTTGACCATGTTCACGTTTTTTTTGTAATGCTTCCTAATTTCCTATTCCTGAAGCTTTTGATCCATTAAATGATGTTTTCTTGTTACGGCTTACTTTGTAGTTTTAAGAAAAGGGGGTGATTGCAATATGGCCTCATCTAACTGTTCTATGCTTGTGCTTACCCTTAAAACTCGGCAAACATGATATACCTACCAAAACCGTTCAGCTAAGTGCATTGACATTTTGGAATAGCCATTAAGTGCCATATTTTTAGTAGCTGGTTTCTGGAAATAAATGCTTGTTGTAAGATGTTTGGAAGTAAAATCACCCACTTTACTGTTAAGGGGTAATTATACTTATACATTTGAAATGGTTATTGGGTGATGTTGCATTTATCTCTTAGATTATCAATGCATTTTGTTTTGCTTGCTATTTTTTTGTTGATGGCACAATTATGTTGGAGAGTATGGTTTCTGGATCTTTGTAATGGAAACAACTTGGTCGATAGAAAAGAAAGTTTATATAGTGGAAACATTTCAGCGGAAATAAGGAAAACACTTCTTTTTTTTTTTTTTGTCATACATTTTCAATCAAAAATCATTATCTTGTCAGTCTCATCTCTCAGTGCCCACTACACACATTAATCATCGCTCCAGAATGCATGCCTCTAATGCAGTTGCCACTGGTGCATTTCCTTTTCTAGTGTTGTAGTGGCAACAAATAATTGCTGTACTAGAACATTTTACCAGATATTTAGAAAGTGTAACTGTTTCTTCTGAACTAAGGCACTCTGAGCTTATGCTAAAATCATGTTTCATTGTAGAATTTTAAAGCGATTTTTCTGTCATTTGCAAGAGTGAGTAAACCATGCAAAGAAGGAATGTGGATTACTTTATATTTGCCTTTAGTGTGTTTTCTTACTAGGGCAAGTTCATGGTCATGCAGATAGAATAGAATCTGAGAATTAATGGAAGGAGTTGGGGCTGATGATGCTTCCAGAGTGGCCCCTTTAGCCAAGTGGAGGAATGATTTCTCAAGGGCATTTCAGTACTATTTGGATCGATCCACCCCACACCCAATGGAAAGGTGGCTGGGGACTCTATTTGTTGCTTTGATTTATGTCTTACGGGTATACTACGTTCAAGGGTTCTACATAGTGTCTTATGGACTGGGGATCTATATTTTGAACCTTCTGATTGGTTTCCTTTCACCAAAAGTTGATCCTGAGCTAGAAGCTTTAGATGGTGCGTCATTGCCAACAAAAGGATCAGATGAGTTTAAACCCTTCATTCGCCGCCTTCCAGAGTTCAAATTTTGGTAATGATGAATTTATTACTGCATTATTGTCCTGTGTCTTTTGAAATCATTTTGAATTGAATCACGATGTTCTCATTGTAGGGTCTTTGATTATGCCTAATAATAGTCGGTGAAATAGATAGTTTATCTATTGTCTTGGAATAAGTTGCTATTAGAATTATGTTTCTCAATATATCATGGGAAAAGATTTTGATTGATGTTTCTTTCTTTACATTCTCATTCCCCCAAATTTCTAGCATTGCTTTCTTCCAAAGATGGAACTTTATATTGCATTATGAAATTTAATCCTTTTTGTGATTAAATATAAAAGAAAGCGATTTATATTAGGGGTGAGTGGGTAAAGAATGGACAGGGTATGATGTTCTATCTATACCTTAATCTGTAGGTATTAGTTCCCAAACTTGTTACACGTATTTTACCCTGTAGTATCCTAGAACTACTCTATGTGGATACCTTGTAGAACTTAAATCACAGTGTTTTAATTCATAGTCATCATCCATAATAATGCTTCATTCATCCCATCCGATTTTATATTTCTTAAAACACAATCACTAAAGTCACAAGAAACTTTGATGGATGGCATGATCTTGGGAGCCTTGTTTCAGACAAACTTCCTTAGAAATAAGGAGAACACATTGATAATGAAAAAAAAGGCGAAAGTAGAAGTGTCCAACATAAAGAACCACCTAGCTGATATATATTAGGATTGAATGTTTGGAATAAGCGGAACACAAGTAATAAGGCCTTGCTCATGCCAATAAAAGAAAAAGAAATGCATGATAAAAAAGTGCAAGCTTTTTTTTTTTTAAGTTAAAATCTTCCAAATGGCTTAACTTAGTGATATTACAAAAATTAAAATGACATATGCTCTTTCTTCAATCTTAAAAATGCTGACTTGTCTTTCCCCTTAATTAATATCCAAAATGTCTTCATCAATGGAACTTATATGTAAAAAATAAAGAAAACATTAAAAAAAAAAGGTAGTGGTATGAAATATATATATATATACACACACACACACACCCAGAGGGGGGGAAGGGGATAGGGAGGTTGGATAGGTCCCTTAAAAAACATGGATAAGACCATATATATGAGGCAACGAACTTGAATAGTTCATGTAAGAACAAAATAAAAGCTAAATATTGTTACAAGAAGCTTACATATTTCATATTTTTCTGCATTTTCCAAGTGTTCTTTCATAGAAATTGGTTTTGGATTATTTTTTAACCAATTTTGTGTACAAACCAAATATTGAATAACTCTTGGTGTCAAAGAGCTGTGAAATTAATTAAGAACATGACTAGAAATGCTAAATGGAAACTCTAATACAACAGTTGACATTGGAATAGGAAAAACATGCCTTGCCATTTGAGAAAGAATTTTAAATTTTAAATTATTAGTTTTCCACCAAGCTAAAATATCAAAATCATCATTATTCTTTTCATGTGGTTGTTTTAAATATTAATCTAATGCTGGCTTATATACATCACTTTCCTCAACTTTCATAATCTTTTAAAAACTATAGTTGATTCCTTTAGGGGGATCATTCAAAACATGAATATCATCACCATTAATAACTTGTTCCTCTTCTATTTCCATATCATGCAAGATTTGAGAACTTCGGTCTATAGTATATTTTGAGGGCATTTTCGTAAAACTTACCAATCTAATAATCAGATTTTTCTTGTTCTTAAGCATTACTTCAACTTTTTCATCATCATTACCATAAATTTCTTTATAGCAATATGTCATAAACTTTATTTTAAATTTGGGATTCAATATAATAGCAACCAAAACTATCAAATTTGTGTCATCAATACTTCTATAATATTTGAATAACTTTTCTCTCATTTTTCTTGTCACTAATTGAAGAGAAGGATCTGAACCATTCTCTCACTTATTTAAAAATGTCAAAATATCACAAACTTCATGAAAACAAGAGTTATATGTAATATACAATGATTCTTGTATCCTTTTGTTGTCTCATAGAATTTACTAAAAAATCTGGTTAAGACACTAGCATTTTCCCAATCAATAAATAAGGAGATATTACTACTAAGCTCAATCATAAATGATTGGTCTTCATTTTCCAATCTTTGGAAAGCTTTCTTGAACTTAAAGTTGTTTCTAACATAAGATAGGTGGAGTTCCACTTATTTAAATATCTTAACACAGATCTTGTATAAGTAATTCTTTCACATTTAATGCATGATTAAAATTATTGAATACTAATAGGTAAACTTCTCACATATCTTATAGCACTTCTAGTTCAACCTCCAAAATTTTGAACTTCATTTGACCTATCTTTCACAATCAAGTCCAATATATGAACAACGCTTCTCATTTGAAAGAAATCCCCATTTAAAATGAATAAAATATCGTTTATACCTTTTTTTCAAGTATTTCAAAGCAATATCATTAAAAGAAGTGTTATGATAGTAATGATAGAAATCTTATCTTCTAATCCCTATTTATGTATGCACTTTTCTACCATCTTGCTTATGGATCACTCTTATGACTAGGCATGATAACAAAATTAGTGATCCTCTTAAGCAATGTCTAAGTATCATCAATAAAATGGGCAGTGAGACATAAGTAAAAGTTTTGTATAGAACTCCAAATATTAGTTGTAAAAGCAATTTTGGATTGCAAAGATTTAAATCTCTCCATCTATTTAGACTTCTAATGATTATAAAGCTTTACATAATCCTTAGCTATTGCAAAATGTGATACATGCTTAAACAGTGATTGTACTGCACATGTAAAATCTCTAAAACTTTCACGATCCATAAAAGAGAATCGTTGTCCATCAATAATAACTATTTGAGGAAGCATACTTCTATAGTATTCTTGGTCAAATTACTTAGGTAAAAGATTGTTACTATCAGTTGCATCCTCTCCATCTTTTTAAATGGTGCCACAAGCCTTTGCCTTCTATCTTTATTCCTAGGATGATTAGGGCATGAACATTTAAATGTTTCAACATAGAAGAAGTGTCCTAATCAAAATTATGTAATTACTTATCACAATAATTGTACTCTGTCTTAATGGTTTGCTTCTTCTGGTTATGTATCACAATAATCTTAGTAAAATATTGCCAAGCAGGTGAATTTTTGTTTTTCATTTGACATACTAGGGATGTAGAATCACTGTTTGTTAGTGTAAGTGCCTTGCTTGGACTTGAAGTATTATTGGTCTCCCTTTTGCTTTTCATTTGCCTCTAAAAACATTAAAGCACAAGAAAATAAAAAAGAACGAATAAAAAATTTTTAAGAACTAAAAATCAAGCAACACTATAAGGTCAAGCAATAAATAATATAGGTAATAATCACGTGTTAATTTTGCAAAGAAACACAAAGACAATGAGTCAATGACATAACAAAATCATTTGCTTATTGACTTAAATAGAGGATTCATTAGAAACTGGAAATTTTGAAGCAGGCCTTTATGTATTCCTAAACCAATATAAAATCAGCTAATTCCATATTCATTTTGATTCAACTTCCCTTGGACATTTCAAATAAAATGCTTATAACACATGAGGGCATGTCATGACATTTCAACAGGATTCACTGACATGGTCTTCCCAAAAGAACCATGGTATGCAGGGTATATCCATGTATGTACTCTATTCTTAACCCTAAGAAAATGATGAAAACATACAGATCAGGAAATAAGTCTTTTCTGAGTTTAAGGATTCTAGCCAAAAAAATAGGAAAGGGAAAAAAATTGTAAAATCTCAAGTATACATATGTCAGTGCTGGTATTGTTTTTGAACAAGAATTATTTGACACTCCAGCAAAGCAGAGTCCAGTTGAAGGTCCAATAATCCATTTAAAATATATTTAGCTTCATTGTTTGGATATAAGTTTCCTCTCCCTCCACATATATTATCATATAAATGGAATGTTTAGCATCTTGCATGATTAGGACATGCATTCAAAACAGTATAGCAACTCATTCATCCACATGACTTCATGGTTTCTTGTTGCTTGTACAAGGAACGAACTTGCTTGACACCATGAAACCTTACACCATGGAACTGCTTTTACGTTTAATCAAATCTCCTAACTTTGGCCCCTTATGTTCATGGCATGTAATTTGGGTAAGATAGAGACTACAAATAGCCATGAGCATTTTGGTATCCTAGACTAAAAATGAAGTGCAACACACTGCCTACTCTGTTGTAAAGAGCTGCTTCTCCCATTCTCTCAGCATATTTACTTCTATCATTCCCCCTTTTTTTTTCTCTTGTTAATTAAAATAGAAATGTTTATATAATTTAAACCATCATCAATTCTTCATTTAATATCTCACAACACATTCCTAGTTAGTGGCAGAGTTGCTGATTAAAGTTTGTGCTAATAAACTTGGTAAAACCTGATAAAAGTTGGTCTTGATAAAATTTTGCAAAGTGACTGAAATCTTCTAGGGTATGGTAAACCTGAGAAACTTAGTAGTAAACTTGAAATTCTCTAAACCAATATGCTATTGAAATAAGAGGAAGTGATGGTACAAAGAAGATCTCTCATAAATGCAAAAAGTTGCGATGCTTACACCTTTCCCTTTCCAATTGTTCTTTGTAGCTGATTTGAACATACTTCCATTTTGATTATTTACTAATCAAAGCTAGTTTACAGAGTCTATGATTTCATGAAACCGATTTCGAATTTCAGTAAGTTCATATATATCAAATGTAAATAGGATAGAATTATAAAAATTACATGTAAGAACCAAAATGTATTTGAGTGGATCACACATCGGGAAGACTGTCCCTATTGAGTGACAAGAAGGCCATAGAGCACGAGATGAGTGACCTAAACCTCCATTAAGAAAAGTAACATGGAAACTATTGCATGAGATTTTTCAAACCTAATATAAACCTTAATCCTTTGACTAAATCTTAATCTCTTGACTAAATCTTTTTCAAATCTAGTATAAATGCTAATCTTAGACAAGGGAAAAAGATATGAACCTTAATTACAACTAAATCTTGACTTAGAAAATATTATATAAATCTATTATGGGATTTTTTTCAGACTTAATACAAAAAAATTATTCATTCGGATTCTTATTTATTTATTTATTAAATTTTAGTAGAGTTAGACTTATCATATGAGGAAGATGAAGTGGAAAGAAAACGTTGTAAAGAAAAGATTAGGGAGGGAGGGATTGATATGAGAACATTAGGTTTAGTTTAGGGTTTCTCATAGGTTGGGTTTTGTTATTTTTTTAATCCTATACAAATGAAATGGTATTCTCTTTTTTTTATTTATAATTTTAGTTCATTATTATTATATGGTGTGTATAAGGGGACCTTAGAACTTGTACCTTGTATATTTCAAAATGCAAGTTCTAGGGTAAATACAAAGTATCTTAACCTTATACTTATGTTTTATCTTGTAGGTATAGATTTCAAAAAATTGTTAACTTGAACCTACTTATAACCTTAAATATCAATCCAAAACCTACTTGATCGAATAAGGTCTAAATGGGTTTCCTATGCGACAAAGTTGTCTACTCACCCCTAATTTATATGCAGCATATTGATTGCCTTTCTAACTTGGTCATCAATTTGATCCCTTATGATTCACACATCCAATTTATTGGAGTTAGTTTTGAGGAGCTGAGAACCTTAAAATTAGAGAAAAGAGACACTTTTCTTATTTTTCAATGTTAATTACAAGTTTCACAGCAAAGTAAGTGTGAAAAATTGAAAATTTTCTCCCTTTGGTCCCATAACAAGTGTTTTGGGGCAATTTATCACTTTCCTTTTAAATATACTAGGAACTTTTGGTTCGAGGAGGAGATTTTGAGATTTTGTACCCTTTCATTATGTTTGCATTGAGAGAAGGATTGCGTGAGAAATTTGGAGAAACCGTGAAAATTTGGTGGAATGGATTTGGGAGGGAGATTTTTCCTTGCGACCCACAAAAATCATTATCTCTAGATTTGGAGAGAATGAGGAAGGAAAATCAGTTCAAATAGTTGAATTCCCCTTGAATGAAAAGACAATTTCAAATAATTAGGACCTTATTGGTATTTAACAAAAAATATATGTACTTGGCTTTCTTCCATATCTTTTCTTTCCATTCTTTGCTTATCAAAGCAAAAACTTTTCACCACTTTCTTTTCTTCATTTTGTTTCCTTCCTATTTTGTTCCTTCTTCCCAAACATAAGACATAGGATTTAGTACATAGGAATCTTAAAATTAGATTGGTATTAAATTACTGAGCAAGAAATAGAAAAGGTCAAACTTGTACTAATAAAGAACATGATGGAAACGGTCTCAAAGTACTTGTTCATTGATGAACCGCATGCAAGGCCCCTGCATGGAACAAGTGGTCTTTGGAGGAATAGATATTTTCCAAGGATGGACTGAGTAGTGGATTTCAGTAGTTATCTGTTTTGATAGTTTTCTGCCTGCTTTCTAGAATTACGATTTTTAGAGACAGATATAGTGAGGTTTTAGCTATGAGTCTGTGAACCATCGGGTAAGTTTTTCTATAGATGTATGTCTTCTTCTTGCCCTATGTTTAGTTACCATTGTCAGTGTTAAGGTATGATTTGCTATATTTTAGCATTCTTTTGTCTTTGTTGAATAGAGCACTTGCATGGTTGAGGCTGGAATATCAATATATTTCCTTTCCATTTTCAAGAAAGCAAGCATATGCACTGTCATGTGAACAAAAATTGGGATCGTTAGCTGGCTTGAGAAGTTTTTCTCTTTTGTATTCTTTTGTGGTCACTCTGTCGTTTATGCAGTTGCGGGAAGACAGATGCAACTTTATTTTTTGAGTGGGCTTACTTCTTATGGGAGCTCTTCATATTGAGAAGGTTTTCAGGATTAAGCTTGCACCCAGTAAAAGAAAACCCCTCTTTTTGTTTTCCCTCTATCACTGTGAGAATGTATTTTCTTTTTACCATCTTACAAGACCTGATATACTTCTTCCAGTTCACCTTAAATGCAAAGTGTGCGGAATTTGTGCTAGGTAAGTAATGTTAGCTCATATGATTCCTGAGTAGGCTGCATCTTAATTTAGAAAATATTTCATGCTTCTTTTTTGTAGCATGCATCTTCTTTGTTACAATAGTCTTCATGGCATCAAAAATCTTTTTCTGGGTCTCCTCTTTGTATGAATGCTTGGTAAAGTTATTGATTTCTGCACCTGTATGGAACTATTTTTCTACCTCCAAGTGCATGCCCAAATTGTTATATCTGAGCAGATAATACTCAAGTTTTTCAACTTGTTTAATTGTATGTGATTGGGTGTTTTCAGGTATGCAATAACTAAAGCTTTCTGCGTGGCTTTTGTGATGACCTTTTTCTCAGTATTTGATGTTCCTGTTTTCTGGCCCATACTTCTCTTCTATTGGATGGTTCTTTTTGTCCTTACAATGAAGCGTCAAATTATGCATATGATTAGGTACAAGTATGTTCCATTCAGTATAGGAAAACAGGTGAGTTGCAAAATGCTTCTCCGGGCCGCTTTTGCTTCTGCATAACTGTTCTTCCTCTCCTGCTAGCATTTCAGCATCCTCTTCTGGTACTTGCTACTATCAGTCAATGTTAACGGTTGTATTTTTGACAGAAATATTCTGGGAAGAAATCTGGTCCAAGTAGCAGCAGTTCACCAAGGGACTAAAGCTTTTTGTCGCTGTTTGTAGGGGAAAATCACCGCATTGAGTTTTTTACGCTTCTGCTTCTCTTACATTATGCATTCTTAGAAGATCCAATTAACAGAATTCTATATCTGTTGGAGAGTTCTCCACAGCTTATGTGCAGGTTTTTTTCCTTTTTTTTTTTTTGGGGGGGGGGGGGTGTTGCATCTCTTCCTATTCTCACATCATCTTAATTTTACATATTCATGCATTGTTTCTTGTTTACGGCATTCCAGTCCGGCCTCTGGCAGATAATAAGTAAACTTTTGAATTTTTGTGACATACAATGCATTCCACTCAAGACTGTTTTACTTGTAAATGATTTTCTCAAGTTAGCTGATTCTACCAAGCTAATAATTCTTTTTATTCTCAGCTGAAGTGTTAACCATTGATTGGACTCCATTTTGAGTCATTACACGAGCTTCTCTCGTCCTTGAATTTATCTGGATTAAATTCTGATACTGGAATGTCTTTCTGTCAGCATTAATGATGAGAATGTCTGTTACTTTGTTTTTTGGGTTGGGCTATTAGAGAACCATTAGATCTCCCACGTTGATGCGTTACCATTTTATTTGTCCCATCGTTGTTGTAAACGAATCGGTGAAGCTAAAGGCCAAAAGCAAAGCTTGGTTGGAAGAGCCTAGTTAAGTCCTTGTCATCGAGGAGCTTCCAAATTGTCATGACGAACACATGTATGCTGTTGGGTGCGAGTATGCATGCATGCGTGCTTGCTTATAGAGCTTACCTTGGACATTCGATCTAGCTATTTGTCCTATGCAAAGGGTCGGTCCAAGTTAAGCTTTTCCAGGGATTATAGGTTGCTTCAAAAATTATTATACAAAGAACAATGGAGAGATGAGAGGAACCGAACTGAATTGGACTGTATCATACTTTGAGATTTGGTTTGGGATTAGTTTCACAATTCCCTGTCTAGACCACAGCTGCCCTGTTCGGATCGGGAATCCTAATGAGTTTGTCTGCTTTTCACCCTTGTGTGAGGCGCTGTATGGTTTCTCTTTTATCCATTTGGAAAAGTTAAAAGGAAAAAGGTTCGGATCAACCGAACTGCGTTATACTCTTAGACCATGCATATTCTATAACAATTCGTTTCGTATTTTTAGGTACTGTATTAACGTCTTAAGAAACTCTTTTTTTAACTGTTTTAATCAAACTCTCTATAAGTTCTCTTATGAATATGTCTTAATATCTTTTTAAAGTGTTTCAGGGTTTAGATAAATACATTCAACTAATCAAGACTGAAAAAAAAAAAAAATAAAAGTAAAAAAGATAAGAAAAAGTTGCTGATTCAATTGTTGCTCTGGCAAGCAACTTTGTTGGCCAAGAAACTCACTTTAACGGTGGAAGAAACTCTATCAAGTTACTTGTGTCTTAGACAATGTACGTGAACCCTTGAGTTATTCATGCTCTTATGTGAGAGAAAAGAAATTAAAAAGGAAAAATAGAAGGAGAGAGGAAGGTGCAAGGCCAAACTCATTAATGGGCCTCTCTATTTTCATTTTGGAAATGGCAAATTTAGTCCTTAATCACCGTGAATGGTTGAAGGCCTTGAATTGTAGCAATTCAACATGCTTTGAAAACCTTGGCAATATGGATTCTTAAAGCGTTAAATAGCAATATTTCAATTCAACTTTAAATGCAACTACAATCACAACAATATCAATGGAAAAACATACTTTGAACCCCGTATGTATTACTAAAATTAAATTGGCTCCCATATCTCATGAAGAGTAGTTTAAAATTTGTATGTCTACGTTATCATTCAATTAGATCTATATCTAATGTTTTGGTGTCTTCGGATTCTTAAGATCTTTTATTTATTTATTTTTATGAACTTCATCCTACATTAGACTGGGCATACTAGTAAATCTAATTCAATAACCACTCTACCTTAATTCTTTTGATATTAATGCATGTTGGCTTAGTATAGCATTTTTCTACAGATCGTAGGTAACAATTATTGACTATCCGCAATTTCAAATTTTTGGTAACATAACAACACTTCCAAATTCTACAAACATTCATGTGTTTATTCTTTACTTTAGATATGCATATCCTTTGTTATCTATATTATTAAAATAGATGCACTATTTTTGCATTCACACACTTTTCCTAAAAAATTGCATACATAATAATATTCTATATGATTATTAAATATAAGCCTTTAAAATATTGGTATGATTATAATAAACTCTCCTAGTTTTGAATGGAGGATTGTTAAATACAATTTTTTCTCTCCTTATACATTAAACTAATTTCACTTTATGGGAGAGTAATTATATTAATGTAGGTGAATAAAATAAAACTCCTCTTCATTAAATATTCAAATAAAGGATTAGAATTATTTTTACATTTGTAGTGTAGATGCATCATCTATTAGTTTTTAACTAAATCATTTATGCTATGTCTAGTTGACTTAATAACGGTATAATAAAGTAGGTATTCATCACATGAAGACCTGTTCTCCCATTTAGTTGGTGCAATAATTATTTTATGAAAATACTACTACTGAAAAATGAGGAATCGCAATTTCTTATAGGATTAAAGAAATAGCTATTTTTTTTATTTTTTTACAATATACTTTTGTATCTATTAATGAGACAAAAAAGAAAAAAATTATAAGAAATAGTTATTCCTTCTTAATTTTATTTTTGAAAATTTTTAATTTTATTCTTACCTTATTCCATTTCGTAAATCAAACATTACGTTAATCTCCTATGTTTATATTATTATTATCCAACTAGCTTAGGTTGTTGAAATACACTGAATGTTATCTTGTTTGCTAACAGAGAAACTACTTAATATAAACTTGAAAAAGAGACTGCGCGTCTAAAACCCTATAGCAAAACTTTTCCAAATCTTCCAATCCATAATCCCGCAGCTAATCAATTAGTCGTAGTTGACACCAAACGAGGAGGTTAATGGCTTGTGAAATTTGATTTGGTTGGACGTTAAAGATCAGTAAAATGTTTACATGATTAGTAAAAGATTGTGATTTAAAAGTTTAAGTCGTACGTTGCTACTCGGTAGGGAGTCTTTATTTCAAAATTATATCAACTAGTTAAAGATCTTAAGCAATGCGTGGATAAAAAATATGAATAGTGAATAAATATTTTTTTTAGAAAATGAAAAATGTAAATATAATATAATATTTTTTTTTGTATTTATGTAAAAAGCACGTTAAAAAATTATTTAAGCAATATAACGTCACACTCTATTATAACTAGTACTATAGATTATATATTTGTTATATACGATACACAAAAACTATAGTATAATTTTGTTTATATAATATATATACATATATATATATATCATTATATATATAGTAAGTATGTTTCATAATTTAATATGATACATTAACGCTATATTCTATAATATTTACACACAAACACACCCCACATCACCTTACATAGTATTTGTTTTCTTGTATTTATAGTTAGGAATGAATAAGTACAAGATGGGTAGGATACATGTCTTTATTTATACCTTAAGGTTCAAGTTCCTAAATTTTGGGACAAGAAATTATCCTACGGTACCTTGAAACATCCTTAAATACCTTATAAAATCTACAGGCCATAGAGTACCTTAAAAAACATGTACAAATTTTCTATAATCCCATGAATTTCAAGTTTAAATGATATTAAAAAAAAACTAATCCATCTGTGATATNTATAGCGTTAATGTATCATATTTAAATATGATACATTAACGCTATATTCTATAATATTTACACACAAACACACCCCACATCACCTTACATAGTATTTGTTTTCTTGTATTTATAGTTAGGAATGAATAAGTACAAGATGGGTAGGATACATGTCTTTATTTATACCTTAAGGTTCAAGTTCCTAAATTTTGGGACAAGAAATTATCCTACGGTACCTTGAAACATCCTTAAATACCTTATAAAATCTACAGGCCATAGAGTACCTTAAAAAACATGTACAAATTTTCTATAATCCCATGAATTTCAAGTTTAAATGATATTAAAAAAAAACTAATCCATCTGTGATATTGCAAGTTCTTTTATATGTTAAACCAATGGAACTTGTAAAAAAATATGTGGAGACTGTGACATTAATGATATGTTTTGACAAATAAAATTGTGGAAATACATTAATAATATAATAAAAAAGTGCAATATAGAAACTATAATATATTTTGTGATAATTAGTAGTATATATTATATATTTATCATTTATGATAAACAAAAACTATAAAATATTTTCACTAATTATATAATATGTATGCATATAAATATGTATGTAGTATTTATACATTAAGTATATTTTATAGTATTGTATATATATGATGTGTTGATTAATACATTGTATAGTATGTATACATATGTGTATATATATTTATCATGTACAATATACAAAAACTATAATATATTTTTGTGTACATATATATATCTATACATACACACATACTTGTATGTGTGTGTGTGTGTGTAAACAACATCCTAGTGCCCATTGTGCTTTGTTTTGTAGGCTTCGATCTACATACTTGAAGGCCCAATCCGCTCTTACACTCTATCAGCAAAATCTAATAATTAACAACATCTTAGTGTCCATTATGCTTTGTTTTACAGGCTTTGATCTATACACTTAAAAGCCCAATATGCTCTTACACTCCACTAGCAAAATCTATTAATATATTGTTTATCATTGATAGATTTTGCTAGTATAGTGTAAGAGTGCGTTGGGCCTTCAAGTGTGTAGATTGAAGCTTACAAAACAAAGCACAATGGGCATTGGGATGTTTTTTAGTGTGATTACTTTAATACTTAAATCAATAATGGTCTGTAAGAGTAAGGTAACAAGATAGCAAGAGCATGAAAGTATGCAAGTGTGTGCGGTTGTTTTACCCTTAGTGACCCCTGTTTATATTAGAGGTTTAGAGATTAATTATGCAACTTGGATAAGTACGAATCTTCTTAGAGAGGAAAGTATGTCATACCATATTAAGAAGGTAGATTTGTAGATATGGTCTAATTCTAAGAAATCAAGAGAGTGGTTTGACCAGGTGGCTTTCCTTTCTTAGTGTCGATCTTTTCTTAATACTAAGCTCATAACTTCAATTGAATCCTTAAGCTGAATGCTCATCTTTAAAGAGATCATGCACTCTTTGGGAGCTAATAGTTAAGGAGCTTAATGAACGAGTCTTAAGTCGATCATCCAAGAAGTGTTCAATTATAGGTCCATGAAGATTCAAATAGGATAGTCAGAGAATAAAACAGGTTAGGCCATGATTTAGATAGGTTAGTTTAGGCTTAATGAGCTCATGTCCAAAATCTTATATTAATACTTCCATACACCCCTCTCCTCTAGTAGTCTCTTTGCTAAGGGATCGATAAGGAGAGTTAAAGAGTCAGTGGGTTCCTAAGGCATGGTATTGAGTTGCTTTTAATGTGGGAGCTATAGTCCTTCTAGTAAGTGGACTTCCCATAGATGATTGGAACTTCACATTGAATGAAATAGTAGAGTAGGCGAGCCATCCTGTTCGAACAAAACTTGTGCTATTGTTGTATTAGGTAACCATGCTGAAGTGTCAATAGGCAATGACATCTTAGCTGTTTAAGGTTCCTGTCCCTACGGACCAAGCTTTGAGAGGCTTTGCCTCTACCCTAAGTCAGGCTATTATGACTAGACATAAAGGGTGTCAACTGTGTTGGGGTTCACTTAGCCCGAGAAGTACAAAACTTTTCATGGAAGACTTATTATAAAATTGACTCTTAATGCTCAAATTTTTGTGTATTTAATGAGACTTGATAGATCTTGCTATTATCTTATGACATATATTGTTTTATTAGGAAAATCTTAGCTGTTGAAGCCAAAAGTGGGCTTCGTAGCAAGATCTGAAGGGTGAAATGTTGCATCCATTCCAATGGAAACCAGGGTTCAAAAAAACATCTACATAGGTCAAGAAAGCACTAGAACATGAGAAGGAACCATGGTGTCAAGGAAATTGAGTTTAGAAGCAAGGAAGAGAAGAAATTGAGAAGGCTAAGAGGAATACACCTAAGAAATATGGCTATGTTCCTGGCCATGGATCCCTTTGTGTAGCGAATTCTTACAATAATCGAAGAAAGATTGAAAATAAGAGAAAGAGGGGCTAAGCTTACAATCGTGGACCTCCCTTGTGGTCATGCTAGATGAGTTATTCCAACTTTTATTTACTTATTTGTCCTTAGCTTGGGGTTTAGTTATTTAAGGGGTTGTTTTCTTAGTTTAGTCAATTTTGGTCTTTGTTTTGTTGCATAGAACTCCTTAAGAGTAACCTTTTGAAAACCTTATTTCATAATTGTCTTTATCAATCTATTATTTATTGGCAATGGATTGTGATGACATTATTATCATTAGATTATAAGACACTGTAAGTCATATTAGTTTATTGATAATCTATAAAATTGGATTGTCAGTAATATCAGTCCAATTAGCCAATTCTTTGTTATCTATCTAATACTTCAAATCAAGATGCGATCTTTATCAAACGAGTAACCAGAAACGAGAAGCGATCCGCATTAACTTAGTATCAGAGCAAAGGTTACAACGAGGGAAGTTAAGATCTTTGTCATTGTCATTACGTGGTGAAGGGATTATTTACAGTTTATGATAATCATCTTTACAACATGTATTGCAAGCAAGATAGTTTGGAGGAAATCACATATTTGTATAATGGAAAGCATAAAGGCAACATTAACCTATAGCATCCCAATTCGAAAGCTTCTTATGGTTTATCACAATTACGAGAGGATCTTGTCTATGTGTTAATTGAACAGTAGCAAAAGATACAAAATATCTTAAGGGATATTTTTTATGGAATTCAAGCGTTGTTAGAAATCGTGTAGACCGTGCTACAAGGGATGTTAGGGTTGAACATGATGGGGGGTAGGAACATTGAAACAAAGCTAGACTGTGCCAAAGTATGGGCTAAAGGATGCAATATGAGTTTTAAGATGAAGAGTTTGACATAGGAAGGGATGCTATATGATCGAGAGGTGTTCAGGGCATGGAGAACATCCTGTTAAAATTCCATCTTTTGATGGTACATGTAATCTTGACGGCTTTTTGGACTGTTTAGATAAAATAGAAAGAGTTTTTGAATGTTGTGGGCATAGAGATCCTTAATGAGTACAACTAGTTGCCATAAAATTTGGAGGATATGCTTAGGTATGGTAGCCTAGTAAGCAACGTTTTAGGAGAGGCACTAGATTGGTTGAGATTGATACCTAAAATTGATTAAAGGAAGCCATGAGAAGTAGATTCGTACTACGGCACCACAGACATGAGTTATATATGAGGGTGCAAAGGTTGAGGTAAGGTAATAAATTTGTAGAAGAATATATTAAAGAGTTTAAGATGGTTAAGATTAGAGTGGGGATTGTAGAGGATGATGGACATACCATGTTGAGATTCTTAGATGGACTACGCTATGATATTCCATATGCTATTGAGCTTTATAGGGTTGCTAGTTGTAAGCCTTAAAGCTAAGCCAAGTAATCGTAGGATTGAACTTAGAACCTAAGGTTTAGGGTGATCGGTTAAAGGATCCGATCAAACCCAAATTATAAACTATTGCAAGAAATATTAGTAAAAATGATCCCGTAAACTTAAATTTGAGAAAATAAGTAGTAAAATAGGAGACTATAAAATTTTCAAATTTTAAGCATAATAATTTCTAATTATCGAAAAGGCGAAAAGTGTAATCTAATAACTAATAAATTACTAAAGATAGATTATATGTATACTAAAAATTTTAGAATGACCAAAATAATAATTAGGAATGTTCATGTGTACTTCACATGTATTTACGTGTAGATAAAAATATACGAAATTACCTAAATTGGCAAAAAACTAAGTAAATAATTAAAGAAAATTATAAATTAATTATGGAAAAATCAGAAAAAAATCAAAAGAGGATAAGATGATCCAAATCAGGTCATGGCAAGTCCAAATCTGTAAAAGAAAAATCAGCCAATGAAAATTAGACAACATAAAAGCCAAAAAATTAAGGAAAATGGGCAAAGTCTTGTCAAATTAATGCATAATAATTACAAAAATTGTCTATAAATAGGGGAAAAATTTTCAAAACTCATTTGGGCAGTGAGGAATCTAAGAAAAATCGTGAGACCCAAAAATTTGAGAGAAAATTTAGAAAATAAAAAAAGAAAAGAAAACTGTGCAGATTGGGCAAGTGAACCAAACCCACCTCTCACCACCACCTGGGACTGAGCCACCACCACCACCCTACACTAGACCCACCGTCTGGGCCAGCCGACAACCTTGGATCGGGTTTGGACGGCCAGAAAGCTTCGAACCGGTTAGTCCCTTATTTACCCCGATTTTGAATAATTTTGTAAAATTAGTTATTTTACCCTGAAAATTATGAAACTTGTTATTCTAAGGTTTTATTGTATGTAGATTTAGGGAAAAATAATGATTTAATTTAATTACGTCTGAAAATATAGGATTCTTAACAAATTGTACAAAACCAAGCATGATTAGAACTAGAAATAAATAGGCTTAGAAGTGTAGTTTAGAGCTCAATTTTTTTTCTGTAGGATGCTCATATGATATAGAACAGTGCTATGAAGCCATTTTTTTAAAATTAATTTTTGAAATTTTTAGGCCCTAAAATGAGGCATAAAATTGGTAATTTAGGGTTAATTAAGTAATTAAATGGTTAATTATTGATTTAGTGAATAAGTATATGTTTTAGGATGTGAAAATCTGATGGAGTATGATACTTGTAGCATTTAGGGTGTTAGATGTAATTATTAGCTTAATTATCTAGTAAATGAGTAATAGGGAAAAATAGTTAATTTTGTAAATTAGGGAAATTTGGAGTAAAATCTGATTTAGGATGGATTTAGACATTTTGAAATGATAATTGATGTTTAGAGATGGTAATTAGAGTGATAGAAATATTAGAAGTATATTATATATATAAAAGGTAATAATACATAATAGGTAATTATTGGAAATATAATAAATAGAAAATATTATAATAAAAATTGATATGTTGATAATAATAAAAATGTACAATAAATTTGATAGGAAACTTGAATTTATGTAATTATATGAAAAATGTAAAAATTTCTCACATTAGGAGTGAATTCGGTACATTAATATGGATTTAAATGTACCGGGTAAAATAAATATTGACTAGGAGTAATGATGGTATTTAAGAGATCGAGAAGTAATATGATTAATTTCACATTATGGGTTGAAACGGATTTCTAAGGTTGGAATCTAAAACATTACTTAAAAATCAAACTAAAACTTAATTTAGAAATCGATGCGAAAACCGAACCCGAACCTGAACCTAACCTAAAATCTAGAATAATTGTAAAAGACTTAATACCTAGATAATTAGGCATATTAAACCTTAAAACAAAACCTAACAATAAGCGTTATAGGATAAAACGAATCTATAATAGTTATATGAAAAGCTGAAACCACGTTTGTGTTATAGGGATGATCGGCGATGGCCTGAGCAAATCGAACCTCGAGTGAGTGAGCGAGGAGTCGAGGTAAGTTGGGATTAATACGATGCTGTATTTTGGAGGCTTAAGATTATGCTTGGTTGTGCTTGTTAGATAGTTGGATGTGTGTATGTGCTTGATTATGGGTGATGCTATGATTCTGTTTGATGCTTTAGCATGTATTGTATGATTTGTATGAAATGATTGATCACCCTAAACTGGACTTAATCAAATATACGGTCGGTAATCATAATCGGACATGCATGGCAACCCGTTAGGGGAACTTAGGACTCTCCGACCAAATACCAACTCCTTCGAAAGGGATAGCGCAGGATTGCAAAATGGTCCCTTCTTCATCCTTAGTCGAACTAAGTAACAGGAGAGGAGGTCGCGGCGAGGGTGAAGACAGTGGTTCGAAGGTAGTCATGGGAGGAGCAAGGTCTCTATTACACAAGCCTGGGTTTGATCGTGAGCTGTTGCATTAACGGCAACTCCTCAACCCGGATTAGAGCGGGCGCAATTTCTCTAATCTCATGACGGGCCGGACAACGTCTTGCGATGGCATTTGCTTACACATGCATTGCACCTAATAAGTGATTAAAAACCTTGTTGTGTATATGGTATAGTTTTAAGTCCTCCATCCTAACTTACTGAGCTGTGGTTGCTCACATCCCTATAGACGTCGTGTAGGTACTGGCTAAGAAGCGGCAAACAACTACTCTGAAGCTAGCAACTGCTGGATCCTGAGAAGTGAGGAAAAATATTTGAAGAACAAACATATATTCTTAAGGTCAAAGTTTTTATTTTAGAATTATTTTTCATTTTTGAATGATGTAATAAATGAATTATAGTATATATATATAAATTTTCTCACTTTCTTAGGTAAATGCTTTATCTAAATTACAAATTGTTTACTTCAAAGCGGGTTAGTCGTGGACGCCTTATATAGATCAAGTCTAAGATAGCGGTTGTAAGGCTAACTTCTATCTTAGGATGGTTTACACGGCGGGGCTGTTATAACTCTAACACTTTGGAGCGTGACACTAGTCTTAAGAAGGCAATGCAAATGGCCACCACTGTTGAGCTGCAACAACGTAGGGGAAACTAGAGGGGCCAGGTAAATTCTCATATTACTTCTGAGCTTAATTTATTTGATAATACTAGAATTGAGAAGGAAGAGAAAGGGGAGGTAAAGAATGAAGACAGGAAAGAAGAGAGAGGCTAGAGCGTAGTTGTTTATAAACCTACTAGCGAAGGGAGTTTTAGTTATTAAGGTGGTGTAAGTGAAAGTAGGGAAGTGAAATGTTTTAAATGTTTAGCTTTTGGACATTTAGCTACTCAATGTCCCAACCAAAGGGTGATGTTAATGTTTAAGGGGGAAGTAAGTCAATGATGAAGAGAAGGAGAAAGAGGAAGAGGAGCCAATTATTGAAGAAGTTGTAGGCAAAGTTGGGGTTGCACTATCTCTTAACAGAATGTTAGGGCAAGATGTGAGCATTATTTCATCTGATAATGTTGGGTAGCGAAACAATTTATTCTTTACACATGGCCAAGTGAATGATAAGGCTTGTTTGTTGGTGATAGACAAAAGATGTTGCACAAATATCATTTCAATAGCTACGGTACATAACTTAGGCTTACAAGTGATTTCTTATCCTTAATCATACACTCTAAATTAGTTTGGAGAGAAGGATAAACTCCATGTTAACAAACAATTTAAAATTCCTTTAAGGATAATGATGCATCTTCGAGGTCATATATATAGAGAGGCACTACAACGTAAGGAACCAAAAGAAACTAAAAGGGATTAGCAAATCCAAACAGCTACCAATCAAATATAACACACCAATTTATTCTATTTAGCTTACGATTCGCAAGATATGACTCATCGGTTTGAACTATATTATCACTCACCACTACTCCTTGCTAAAGAGAATAGAAAAGAGTTAAGAGAGAACGAGAACACTAAGGTTGCTTAAGAAGGAAACTGGTAATGTTCAATAATGCAATGATAATGATGTATCTGTGTACAAGTAAATGAGGTTTATATACTAACCCCATAAGGGTTACAAGACATATATGAAAAAGACAAAAGGGTAATTTACAAATAGAATACATAAAACATACTAAAAAAGGTAAAAAAGACAGATAATATTTTATATAGAAAGAGTAAGGAATCCTTTCTAAATGTTATGCTAAAAGATACGTATCAAGGGGTGGTTGGCGCCATATATAGAAGCTGTTCTTGTGGATGTAGAGTTTGGGACAGTCTTACGATTGTAGAAATAAGCTTAAGGGACATTGAAAGAGGGTTTGAGCATTGGGTAGATTTGGTCTTATTTGGGTCAAAGCTCGGATAATGAGAGATATTTGGAGTTTAGGTCAACATTTCTTCAGGTCGGATGTTTTGGTAGCTTGGCTCGATCAAACATTTGAGGTTGGTTTACTCAGACGCTATTTGGATCATAGTAAGAGCTCAACAATAGGCATGGCTACTTAGCAAGTCTGTCTATATGCTCGGTAGATCAGGGATTGTGTTGGCACTTATGAGAGCTTGACAGTTAGATCGACAGTGGTGTAAAAGATAGGGTTTAGAATAGGAACCATCATCCTGAATAGGGTTTCGAGATAGTATCCTTCATGCAAATCCTTGCAATTCTCTAGCTCAGCTACGTATGACTGGTCCAAGGAGTTGATTCCTATCAAATAGGGGCATACAGGGATCAGATACTTTGTAATGTGGCTATCATGGAAGTTGTGCATATATTATTGGGAAGGCCATGGATGTATGATAAGAGGGTAGTTTATGATGGGTTTAAACATAGTTATATGTTTTTCCATGAAGGCTAGTAAATCATTCTTTCTCTTATGATATTGGCCAAGATTAAGAAGGAATAGTTGTCTTAAGGAAGGTTTAAGAATGGACTAAAAAGTTTATTTGTATGGAGTTCTTCACTACCCTTAAGGTAATGATGGAAATCGAGGTTCAAAAGGACATCCATTAAGGTCAAGAAAGGCATCGCAGCATGAGAAGGAACCATGGTATCAAGGAAATCGAGTTTGGAAGCAAAGAAGAGAAGAAATTGAGAAGGTTGAGAGGAACATGCCTAAGAAACTTGGTTGTATTCCTGGCCATAGACCCCTTTGTGTGGCGAATTCTTGTAAGAATCAAAGAAAGATTGAAAATAGGAGAAACACGGGCCACGTTCATGGCTATAGACCTACCTTGTGGTCATGCTAAATGAGTTACTTTGACTTTTATTTACTATTTTTTGCTTACTTATTTGTCCTTAGCTTAAGGTTTAGTTATTTAAGGGGTTGTTTTCTTATTTTATTGAGTTTTGGTCTTTGTTTTGTCACATGGAACTCATCAAGAGTAATCTTTTGAAAACCTTATTTCACAATTTTCTTTATCAATCTATTTTTTATTATTGATAAATTGTGGCGACATTATTATCATTAGATTATAATATAGTATGAGTTATATCAGTTTATTGATAATATGAAAAATTGGATTGTGAGTAATATCAATCCAATTAGCCAATTCTTTGCTATCTATCTGAAACTTCAAATTAAGATGTGATCTTTATCAAATGAGCAACCAAAAATGAGAAGCAATCCGCATCATGCTCGAATTCCAATAACCACCTATTTGATTTCCCTTACTTGAAGCCTATAAGTACCTAATTCTCAACAAACATTTCACTTTCTCTTCTCGCACAACTATTTTAAAGTTTTCTATCCTTCGTAAAATTTTTCCCTTCAATCTTTCCTCAAGTTCTCTAAGTTTCTTCATCTTAAGACATATCTTCATTAGGTAATTATAAATTGACTAAGTTAAAGTTAGAAGCCTTGAGGGTTAATCATTCTACAGCAGTGGTGGTGAAAGGCTCAACTAGCATAATAATGTTAATCCTAACTAGCACAATAACTTTGGCAGAGGATGAGTCGCTAAGTGAAGTCAGGGTAGAAATTGAACAAGGCCGCCTTCATCGTGAGTCCTCCAAGGGATGTTTATCTCAATGAAAGGGGAGAGAAAACCCTTATAGTGAATTGTCATTTGAGTATGGCTAATGATGCTTTTTCTAACAAATATTGTAACATCTTTTTGTAGAAAGATGAAGAGTATTGTCGGAGGAATTATGTTATTAGTAATCTAACTGGCATAGAGTTATGTGTACCTTGGCCAGATGATAGGATTACCTTAAGTTCGAGAAGATAGTATTGCGTTTATGGGAGGTGCCTTCGCTTCGGAATGCATCTCCCATTCAACAACTTTAAGAAAAAAATTTTTAATTATCTTAGGTTGTACCTATCCCAACTCATACGAAACAACTAGAGGCTAGTAAGGGAATTTGAGGCCCTTTGTGAGTATTTGATAATGCAGGTAGCACCATAACTATTCAAATACTTCTTATTGTTCAAGAGCACCAAGGATAGGTGGAGTTATTTGCAAAATTGTCTCAAATGGAGGATATTCACTAGCTTGGACTCTTTTGTAAATTACTAAAGAGAGAAGTTCATAGTCATTCAACATCTGTACAATGTAGATTTATGGATGAGATGGATGCCCATCATTTGTACTAATGCGATTCATAGGCTTGGAGATAGTTATGCGGAGGCCTATTGGGAGATCAGACCATTATGAAGCTAAGGTCAGGTTAGTTGATCAATGCAAAGGACCATTTTATATAAATATTTTTCCAGACCTGTTAATAAGTTGTTCCCTACAATGGAGAAATAGTTGGGAGGTACCAATTTCCATCCTCTGTTGTACTAAAGAGTGCTTATTGTAGGGAGGGCTGTTTGACCAAAGCTGTAAGAGAATGGGGATCCCTCTTAGCTTGTGCTTGGTATAGTTGATTAGAGGCAAGTGCACTTGTCAAGTTATAATATAGTAAAACACTTTTGAGTTCAAGTGTTGATCCCTCAAGGACTAGTTACTAAAATATTAGTACTTCCCCTTATTTCCTATTACTTAACCTAACAATTAAATGCAGATTATTAAAGTACTAAATCTAACCTGAAACAACATAAAATAAATACTAACTTGAAAGAACATAAAGTAAAAGGACTAATAGAATAGGAAAGCAAAAGAAATAATAAAATTTATGAAAAATCCATGAATTTTAGCATTTAAATATTTAACTTCCCCCTAGAATCCATGCTACATTCAATCTCATTCTTCTCATTGGACAGTGAGAGTTCCTAAATTGAATCAACCGAAAGTGCTTTAACAAATTAACCTCTAACCTTAATTATACTCTACTCGAATCGCTTCTACACTAGAATATATCAAGATTGCATTAAATCCTTGACAATACTATTAGATTACCTTAATCCAAAGAAGTCAAACAGCTAATCACTCAATCAATTTCAATTCCTTCTAATTACACTAGTCCATTCACAATTGGATCTTGTGAACTCTAAGGTAAACTCTAACATTGAATTAATAACTCGGACTTATTAATTCACAACATTAAAGCACAATGTGATTAGATCTCAATAACAAGAAATTGTAGATTAAATTAAAAAAAGAAAAGAAAGAAATAATTCTACATAGATTTTAAGATTCAATGTTCAAATAATAAAAGGAAACAAATTAAAAAGAAAGTAAAAGAAAAGATGGAAATACCATAAGAAAGATTTAAGAGATAACCTTCTTAAGGTCTTAAAACCGTGAACTCTTATAAGATTTTTTTCTAAATTACAAGGCTTATATGCTGTTTATAGGACAAAAAGCAATCTTGAAATATGTCTCCAATGTATCTTCAAAATATCTTAAATATCTTTTATATACCTCTTTATTTCCAAATTAGGTTCTCAAATAAAAGATACATGGAAACATGGCATAGCATGTTGTTAATATTGCAAGATCAACATATAAGGTTTGTGGTTGATTATTCTTGGGTGTAAATCTCTCGTTAGCTAACTTCTTTTTATTTCAACCCATGATCTTAATCCATAATTTATACTCTTGGATGTGATTCTCTTGTAGGTTTCCAAAACTTATAAAAATCATCTCCAAATCATCTAATACTTGATTAAATTCATCAAATAAAGCCTGAAATAAAAATATAAACCAAATAAGTACCAAAATCACTAAAAATACCTAAAAAACATATAAAAATACAATAAAAATAACCCATAAAAATATGTATAATTTAACACTCATCAATGGTTATTTAGTATATTGAGATTTTATTGAGCTGTTCTAACTTTGGTTTATTGTTCTTGCAAGGAGGAAACTTTCCTTAAAGGATGGAGATGACCTCTTAGAAAGAAGAATCATCTTAGAGAAGATCTGCAAAAAGAATAAATGGGTCGAGCAACCCTCATCGAGCATAGCTTGAGGTGCATGTCCTTCCAAACAAGTTTCTAATTCCCTGTCAAAGCTAAAGTGACAGGTAATGGTTGAAGGTGATGAGTCAAGCAGTCAAAGAAAAGGCCTCAACAGAGTCCTCTTCCGAAGAAGGAACTCAAAAGTGTAGTAATGCAATTGGAGGAGGAGTAGGATGAAGCCAAGGAGGTTCTTGCACTACTATAGAAGAAATCTTACCCATCTTCTCATCCCTTAAGGGCAAGTAACCACATTTCTAAGATTGTTGTTATACATAGCAGTGCATCATCGTCGTGGTAGACTATTTCACTAAGTAGGTTGAAGTTGATGCAATTACCAAAATCACAAAGAAAAGCATTAAGTCTTTCATCTTCAACTACATCCTTACTAGATTTGGCACCCCCCCTCACCTTTATCTCTAACAACAACCCCCAATTACACAATGATAGACTTCATGATTTTTGTTGGTCCTATGGCACTTTCTTCTACTATACCCCTATAGCCTACCCATAGCCTAATAACTAAGTCGAGGCTATAAGTAAGATCATCCTTTAGAGCCTTAAAGAACAAGTACCTTTTTAGCTGACTTTCAGCTTGGAAGTTGTCTTACCAATCAAGTTAGAGTTACCCAACATTCAAATACAATTGTTTAAAGCTATGGTTAACTAGGTCGACCTTTAAGCCAACTTAGACACAATCAATAAGTTCCATGACATGGTTGAAACCCAGGTATGTATACTGATAAAGTTACCAGATACTATGATAAAAAGGTGAAGCACAAGATTTTCAAACTCATTAACCTTATCATTTAAAGGTTTGAAGCAATAGGATCTATAAAAGGAAAGGGCAAGTTAGCCCCAAAATGGGAAGACCTAGTAAAGGTCAAGGAAGCCTTAAGAAACAAGGCATATAGACTAGAAACTCTAAAAGGACAAGAAATCTCTAGAACTTGGAACTCAAACAATCTTTGAATGAAATTTGCCTAATTTCAATGAAACATGACTCTTTCTATCTAATGTTATACCGTGTCTCTCCATTTATTAACAGGCCTTTTTAGGCCATGTTAGATGGAACTCCACCATCCTAACCTTCGTTGCTTAATCCTATTGATAGGGTTAAGCACTAATGCATCTGAGAAACTCCCACTACTCTCTAGGCCATAATAGATGGAAACCTACCATCTCAACCTTCATCAAGTAATATTATCAATAGGGCTAGATGCTCGATACATTCGATAAACTCCCATTGCCTTCCAAGCCATGACAAATGGAACCCTAGCATCTCAACCTTCATTGGCTAATCTCGTCAATAGGGTTAGATGCTTGATACATGTAGAAAACTCCTATGGCCTCCTAAGCCATGTTAGATGGAACCCCATCATCCTAACCTTCATTGGGTAATCCCATCGATAGGGCTAAAGTCAGAGACATTTGGGAAACTCCTTAAGGCCCCTTTAGGCTAACTCAATTGGAACAACATTAGTTCGACCTTTATAAGGTAATCTCATCAAGGCCCGATACATCCGAGAAACTCCGAACCTAAATAGCCTCTCAAGGCCACCTTAAAGCAAAGAAACTTGATCTAACCCCATTAAAAGATACATTTGTAGGATATACAAATCGCTTAAAGATAAGCAAGTGCACCAGAGCACCATCTAATACTTACATCAACTATCATACCAAGAAGAAAATGGGAAAAGACTTAGGATCAAGAGATAAGGGATGTAGATACCTAATTTTTGCCCCTCTGTAATCCTAATTTTTATTTTACGAAAAGGGTCATAATTCAAAAATAAAATAATAATAAAAATAAAAGAAAAAAATTAATAAAAGATAAAAACAATAAAAATTAGCAAATGATGAAAATACAAAAAAAAAAATAATAATAATAATAATAAGAAAAGGAAAATTATAAAAATTTTGTAAATTTTTAGGAAGTAACTTATATTAGGAATAAATAGTTTTAGTTTTAGTTTTAGCTTTAGCTTTAGCTTAGTTCAAATAATTATTTTAGGGAGTTGTATGGTTTAAGTGCAATTCAGTTGTACTAAAAATCAAGGCACAGGCTAACGGCCTAAGGGATAAGTATTGAAGTATAGGATTGGATTTAATTTGAGGTCTTGGGTTCAAGTCTCGCTAGGCACCTATGTCTTTTATTTTTCTATCTTTTACAGGAGCGAGAGAAATAAACGGGATTCATATCTAATTAAAAACATTTGAATCTAATTTGATTTTGTTAAATCAAATTTGAATTAATTTGGATCTAGTTTAATTATTATCAAATTAGATACAATTGATACGATATGGTTTGGATTTATAAAGACAGCAATACAACTCCATTCGACGGTAACCAATCCATCACGACATTGCTACACATGAACAACGCAACAACAGAATTATTCTTTTCACTATACAGTGCATGAATACAAGCTGCCGACGACTTGCACTCGCGACCCTCACCCACAGTAGCACATGATGAAACACACGTTGCATAACATAACCAAATCAGTCCACGCGTACGTACTGTTTCATCCTTCGTCCATCTATTGTTCACCGTCGACACTATTAGTAACCATAGCAACAATACAGCAAATGTGACCCAGCACCAGATTCTGTTGCAAATCCCCAACCCTTTTCTCCAACACCCATTGTGCAACCACCAATGTGATTGAACAATCAACAATAGCAAACGTTTGTTGATTGCGTCCCAACTACATCCACAATTCATTGAATTGTACACCCACACGATATTTAGCTCATCCCTTACATGCACTGCTGCAGCTTTAGTCCATCCACGTAACACCGAACAGTAGTACTACGACATCTAATGCCTGGAAACTAATCAGCTCCATGTTATAGCAGCACAAGGCACATCATCCACTACTGCACTTGCATACCGAAGCACCCACAACAGCTTTATCATGCATACAACACATGACCATCCCCTCTTATGCACATAGTAGCTCGTACGTCCAATGCCATCTACTGACCAGCGTCGTGATAGACAACAGCAATATATGTCGATTGCTGCTCACCGTATGTTGGAAACAGTAGTTCACACAAGTCGGTCCTTGTTGTACGAACACAGACAGTAATATCGTAGTAGCCATGACCATAAAGTACGGCTCTCCGTCGACTGAATGCACATAGCTATTGTCTACTCTGTACGTTGCCGATCAAGTTTACTCACACAAACTGATGATCAGTTCCGCACAGTACATGCCAACAACACAGCTTCTACGTTGCAGTCATGTATAACAGGATACATACGACAATAATCAAGTTTAGCTATGATTGTTCTCTTTTATGTTTTTATTTATTTATTTATTACTATATTATATCATTATATTATATCAGATCTTTAGTTAGTCATAAGTAGAAACATAAATTAAATTAGTAGGTTGTTTTGGTATTAGTCTCTCTATCTCTCTCTCTCTCTCTCTCTCTCTCTATATATATATATGTATATATTAGGTACATTATTTTTTATTTATTTATATAAGTATTCGTTTAGTAGTAATATAGATATGTGTATATAATAGTTTTGAAAATTTTTAGGATTAGGTTTTTAATTCCTTACATAAGAAATCTTTTCAATTAATAATGAAAAACCCTTTTTTTTTAAAAAAAAAAAAAACTAGGACGTTTTAGAAAATTTCAATTGACACTTAGGAGTTAAGACCCTTTTAGATTTTTTTCAAATAAACTAAATCGATTAAATATGTAAACTCGATTGATTTTCAAAAAATTAAAAAGAATCTACACATTAAGATTTTTTGAAAGAACTACGATCGTCTGATCCCAGCTAGCGGGTACGTAGGTACCTTCAGGACGACGATAAAATATGTAAAAACTTAGGTTCTTTTTTCTTTTGATTTTATTTATTTATTTTTTCTTTAAAATATTATAATTAAAAGAATAATCCTAATTTCGGTAAATAGATAGTGGTACCCGTTAGGGTTTAATAGGTTAACCCCCGAATTCGGAACCCTCTAATTCTTCATTTAAAATTGAGATCAAAGACCGGTAGTCAAATCGTGATCAATCAACCCAATTGGTTACGATTTCTTTTTCTTTTCCCGATTTCGGTCGGGTAGTGACTCCAAAAATTATTTTCAATAAAAAACCGGAATTTCTCAATTTCTTTAGTCGAGGATTAATATTAAATGGGTTAGGGTTTAGTATTAATTGAAAGTGAAAAATTAATTTTAAATAAAAGAAACCGAAAAATCAGGCTTGACAGTTTAGCAACTCCACTAGGGACGCTAGAGGGTTAGCCATTAGAAGTTACCAAAAATAGGATTATTTTTCAAAAAATAAAAAATAAAAAGATGAAATAATAAAATAAAAAAAAAAGAACTTAGGTATGTTATTTTATGTATTTGTTTATTTTATTTCTTTTTTTACTAACATTTTTGTTGCAGTTTATTTACGGGGGGTAACTTTGGGGGTTTACTTTATTTTTATTCTATTTTTTTACATTATAAATGCATGGTAGATACGGTCCGAACCAGGTCGTCTTAGGACCTTAGGAGGGGCGTTATTATGTAAGTTTCGGATGTTGAGGGACAACCAGCTTTCGGGGTCGATTAGGCTACCCTACTCAAGTTCAAATGTAACTACAGAATCGTCGCTTTGAAGAATGTAGTGGTTGCAGAACTTGAGAACCTTTAGAACTCACCCTTTGCGTTACACGAAAACTTTTCTTTCAAAAAAATTTACAAGAACCTATGATATGGCAGACCTAAATGGATAAAGTAGTTATGAAGTTGCAGTTATAATATTTCTTTGTAAATAATTTGTAATAATTCTATGTAAAGTTTAGAATAGGTGATGATTGTAATTTTGATTTTTTCTTTTTTTACATAACTATGGCTAGATCGAGTGAAGGGGCTTTCAAATAGATCCACATCTACCCACCTCATTGGCCTTAAGAGATACTTTAGATATGGTCCCAACTTTTTTGCCCAAATAAGTAAGAATTTATTAGGAACAAGATTAGGCACATCTTGCCCCTATAGAAGAGCCCTCTGAATATTACCTAGTTACAGACCTTAGTACATCTATTAAGGCTCGAATCTATCACTTTTCGTTTGGGCCCACATTAATTGAGCCCGACCTTCACATAGTAAATAAATAAAAATAATAAAAAAAAGAAACAAAACAAAAAGAAGCAAACTTATAAAATAATTTCAAGTAGTTACCGTTTTGCTTAGTATTTTACCGACCAGAAATATTCATTTTTTAGATAGATTGACTCCTTAACCTTTATCATTCAGAATAAATATGATTTAGATTTTTATTTTTATTTATTCTTTTTCTTTTAGAATTCCTCATTTGTAAATAGACCCTCAGTAATGTTGTTCTAGGTTTGTATAAAAAATTCTAGTAAAGCAACCCTCTATTTACAATTCCATCACTCGGTCTTTGCAACACAAAGCCCTAACTTTTCCTCTCTCTCTTTCAAAAAAAAAAAAAGAGAAAAGAAAGAAAGAAGAAGGAAGGGAAAGAAAAGAAAAGAAAGAAATTTGCTAACGGTTACAGATCCTTATGAGACTCAAGATAAACACAATCAAACACAATCACTTGGCTCATTAAGGCAACTAACCTAAACAGATCCACTTGGCTTGAGAAAATAATCAACCAAACCCGAACCCTAGCCCATCAAGATGATTCAACCAACTCAATGCCCCTGAGCCATCAAGTCCAACCATGAATCGAGTCAAAACATAAAGCCATAAAACACTATCCTAAGCTTGATCCCCGATACAAATAAAAAGGGCAATTCATTAGTCCCTTCAACTTCAAAAGTTATTAGCTTTGGCCCATTCAAACTCTAAAGAACCTAACCCAAAATCACATATGGAAGCTCAAGGGCGTTAAAACCTTTAAGTCTGAGGCATGGGGCATTTAGTCTTTGAAATTTCACAACTGAGGCATGTTCCAAGAAATTGGGGAGTAAGGTCAATACCTTAAGGTCAATCAATCCCAATGTAAGGAATTGGTAACTCACTTTTAAAAAGTTTTGAATGAAAAGAGGCGAGCTATAGCCTATACACTAACCCTTAAACACTTTAAGAGTTAAGAGACATCATGGTGAGGATATTTTAGACTTATTCCTTAAAGGAGGTCCATTTTGAATTTGATACGCAGACCAGATTGAAGTTAGGCATTCATTTTCAAATCTCAAACACAATTATCCTTTGATAACCCCATTGGACTAATCTGGAGTCCTTTTAAATGAAAACCCTATCAAGAACCACCCCACAGTAGGGCAATTCGGAGGTTAGGGTTATTAATTAGGAGAGATGGATAAAATTGATTTGTGTTTACCCCAGTAATAACAATTCAAGGATAATTGTTGTTTTCAATAAATTGCTCTCTTTAAAGAAGAGCTAACATTTTTCCAATTACCCCAAAGGCCACACATATCTTACCTAAGCTAATGCACTTTAAACCTATGGATTTAGGGCCTTGATTCATCTAGAGACAAAAACATAACAAAAGAGATAGTTATTTTTGGCGAGAGAAAAGAAAGAAATAAAATGAAAAAAGAAAAAAAAGAAGAAAAAAACTAGGAAAAAGGAAAATGAAGAAATACCATAAATTTTGGGCTTGAGAAAATCCCTAATCAAAGAAGGCTTAAGTTGCTTAAAAAACACAAGGCCTTGAATCGCATTCCCAACCAAAAACATAAAACCTCATATTCATTCAGAATCATGTTCTCAACCACAAACCAAAAACTCCATATTCAGTTCAAAATCACACTCCAAATCATGAACATAAACCCTTTCTATCCACTCGATTCTCAAACACAAGACCTCCTTACCTATAATACCTCCCTATTTAAAGCTTTTCCAATTTTGAAGAATAATTTACCTAAGATAAAAATTATTTTTGAAACTAGGGCAAGTGCACATCTAGTTCATTCCTAAGGGTTCTTGACTTGTACCCTCGGGGTTGGGTGAAAGCACTTCTTAAAAAATAGGCTCTCTCAATTAACTTCTTTTGAAACCATTTGACCAAAAGCCAAATTTACAATATTGAACCCAAAAAGACCTAACAGATCGGTTAGGGTGTATCACTTACAAACTGGATTATAATTTCTAGAATAGTAATCAAGAGAGAAATCCAGACAAAGGGTGCGTAAAGAAGTCCTCTTTGACTAAACTAATCGTGAGTTACCTTTTCCTTATGAAATGAATGTTTAAAGCCTATCTAAGAAGCTCATTGTCTAGGTTACAAACTAGGGTAGATATGAGATACCCTATATGATTATAATGTTTGCCTTTTAAATAGGAATTTATATCCATTAGTAAACTTTCAAGGAAAAAGAAAGAAAAAAGAAAATGAAAAGACAAGAAAAGGAGAGAGAGAAAGTAGAGGCTTGTTACAAGTTTTTCCATTCATTTTCTAGTCCATTTCATCCATAGTAGCCAAATTTTCAATTCATGTTATAAACTATTTTCATCAAATTCCTTGTTTGTAAATTTCTCAAATTAAGAGTTTTTTCGAGTCGGCTATGTTCCTTAGTTTTACTTTCAATTGTCAATAGAGTTTAAGTGAGTCCGAAGGGTGCTTACCCTTTATCCATTTTCTCAAGGATATAGCCAGCTCATAGAGCACTGTTCTTATCCATATCTTCTTTAGCACTTTAGTCAGCTTATGGAGTGCTATCCAGATTCATATTTTCATTTAGGGATCTAGCCTGCTCATAGAACGCAGTCCCAATCTAAAGTTTCTTAAGCTTTCGGCTAGCTCCCAAAACACAGTCCCAATTTATAATCTCTTAGGGAGCTAGCCAGTTTGTGAGTGTAATCCCAATTTAGAGTTTCAATAGGCTCCCAATCACCCAACTCATAGAATGTTGCCTAACTTATAATCTTTTAAGGATTTAGCAAGCTCATGGAGTGCTATCCTAATTCAAAGTTTCTCATTCTTTAGGTCTTAGGTAGCTTAAAGGGTGCTTTGACCGCCTTGGTTAGTCAGCTCATTAGGGCATGACCAAGTTTCCTTGTTTTTAAGTCTTAGCTAGTTCAAAGGGCGCTTTGACCGCCTTGGTTAGTCAGCTCATCAGGGCACGACTAAGTTTTCCTTATCTTTAGGTTTTAGCCAGCCCAAAGGGTGCTTTAACTGCCTTAGTTAGTCAACTCATCAAGGTACGACCAAGTTTTCTTTATCTTTATGTCTTAGCCAGCTCAACGCCTTAATTAGTCGGCTCATTATGGCATGACCAAGTTTCTTTATTTTTAGGTCTTAGCCAGCTCAAAGGGTGCTTTAACCGCCTTAGTTAGTCAGCACATCATGGCACCCTTAGTTAGTCAGCACATTAAGGTACGACCAAGTTTCTTTATTTTTAGGTCTTAGCCAGCTCAAAGGGTGCTTTGACCGCCTTAGTTAGTCAACTAATCAAGGTACGACCAAGTTTCTTTATTTTTAGGTCTTAGCCAGCTCAAAGGGCACTTTAACCACCTTAGTTAGTCAGCTCATTAGGGCACGACCAAGTTTTCCTTGTTTTTAAGTCGTAGCCAGCTTAAAGGGTGCTTTGACCGCCTTGGTTAGTCAACTCATTAGGCCACGACTAAGTTTCTTTATTTTTAGGTCTTAGCTAGCTCAAAGGGTGCTTCAACCACCATGGTTAGTCAGCTCATCAGGGCACGACCAAGTTTTCCTTGTTTTTAGGTCTTAACCAGCTCAAAGGGTGCTTTAACCGCCTTGGTTAGTCAGCTCATTAGGCCACAACCAAGTTTCTTTATTTTTAGGTCTTAGTTAGCTCAAAGGGCGCTTTGACCGTCTTGGTTAGTCAACTCATTAGGGCACAGCCAAGTTCCTTCATTCTTTAGGTCTTAGCCAGCTTAAAGGGTGCTTCGACTACCATAGTTAGTCAGCTCATCAGGGCACGACCAAGTTTTCCTTGTCTTTAGGTCTTAGCCAACTCAAAGAGCGCTTTGACCACCTTGGTTAATCGGCTCATTAAGGCATGACCAAGTTTTCCTTGTTTTTAGGTCTTAGCCAACTCAAAGGGCGCTTTGACCGCCTTGGTTAGTCAACTCATCAGGGCATGACCAAGTTTTCCTTGTTTTTAGGTCTTAGCCAACTCAAAGGGCACTTTGACTGCCTTGATTAGTTAGCTCATTATGGCACAACTAAGTTTCCTTGTTTTTAGGTCTTAGCCAACTCAAAGGGCACTTTGACCGCTTTAGTTAGTTAACTCATTAGGGCACGACTAGGTTTTCCTTATCGTTAGGTCTTAGCCAACTCAAATGGCGCTTTGACTGCCTTTGTTAGTTAGCTCATTAAGGCACGACCAAGTTTTTTTCTTCATTCTTCAGGTTTTAGCCAGTTCAAAGGGCGCTTCGACCGCCTTGGTTAGTCAACTTATTAGGGCACGACCAAGTTTCCTTCATTCTTTGGGTCTTAGCTAGCTCAAAGGGTACTTTGATCACCTTGGTTAGTCAGCTCATTAAGGCACAACCAAGTTTTCTTCATTCTTCAGGTCTTAGCTAGCTCAAAGGGGCGCTTTGACCGCCTTGGTTAGTTAGCTCATTAGGGTACGACCAAGTTTCCTTCATTCTTCAGGTCTTAGCCAGCTCAAAGGGCGCTTTGACCCCCTTAGTTAGTTAGCTCATTAGGGCATGACCAAGTTTCCTCATTTTTAGGTCTTAGCCAACTCAAAGGGCGCTTTGACCTCCTTGGTTAGTCAGCTCATTAGGGCATAACCAAGTTTTCCTTGTTTTTAGGTCTTAGCCAGCTCAATGGGTGCTTTGACCCCCTTGGTTAGTCAGCTCATCAGGGTATGACCAAGTTTCCTTGTTTTTAGGTCTTAGCCAGCTCAAAGGGCGCTTTGACCGCCTTGATTAGTCAGCTCATCAAGGTATAACTAAGTTTTCCTTATTTTTAGGCCTTAGCCCGCTCAAGCAGCGCTTTGACCATCTTGGTTAGTCAACCCATAGGGGGCAAGACCAAGTTCTCTTTATTCTTTTTAAGGATTCTTATCAACCTACAAGGGCATTACCCCTCGTTATTCTTCGTTTCAAACAAAAATGGTGTCTCTTTTGTTTTTGTGACAAAGTTTTGCTCAAACTTCATCACAAAGAGAGACAGCCGTAGACACCTAATTTTTGCCCCTCTGTAATCCTAATTTTTATTTCACGAAAAGGGTCATAATTCAAAAATAAAATAATAATAAAAATAAAAGAAAAAAATTAATAAAAGATAAAAATAATAAAAATTAACAAATGATGAAAATACCAAAAAAAAATAATAAGAAAAGGAAAATTATAAAAATTTCATAGATTTTTAGGAAGTAACTTATATTAGGAACAAATAGTTTTAGTTTTAGCTTAGTTCAAATAATTATTTTAGGGAGTCGCATGGTTTAAGTGCAATTCAATTATACTAAAAATCAAGGTATAAGCCAACGGCCTAACGGATAAGTATTGATGTATAAGATTGGATTTAATTTGAAGTCTTGGGTTTGAGTCTCGTTAGGCACCTATGTCTTTTATTTTTCTATCTTTTACAAGAGCGAGAGAAATAAACGGGATTTATATCTAATTAAAAACATTTGAATCTAATTTGATTTTATTAAATCAGATTTGAATTAATTTAGATCTAGTTTAATTATTATCAAATTAGATACAATTGATATGATATGGTTTAGATTTATAAAGACAGCAGTATAACTCCATTCGGTGATAACCAATCCATCATGACATTGCTACACACGAACAATAGAATTATTCTTCTTGCTATACAGTATACGAATACAAGCAGCTGACGACTTGCACTCGCAACCCTCACCCATAGCAGCATACGGTGAAACACACGCTGCACAACATAACCAAATCAGTCCACTCGTATGCACTGTTTCATCCTTCGTCCATCCATTGTTCACCGTCGACGCTATCAATAACCATAGCAACAATACAACAGATGTGACCCAACACCAGATTCTGTTGCAAATCCCCAACCCTTTTCTTTAACACCCATTGTGCGACCACCAACGTGATTGAACAATCAATAATAGCAAACGTTTGTTGATCGTGTCCTAACTACATCCACAATTCACTGAACTGCATACCCACACGACGTCCAGCTCATCCCCTGCATGCACTGCTGCAGTTCTAGTCCATCCACGCAGCATCGAACAGTAGTATTGTAACATCCGACGCCTGGAAATTGATCAACTCCATGTTATAGCAGCACCGAACACGTCATCCGTTGCTGCACTTGCATACCGAAGCACCCATGATAGCTTTATCATGCGCACAACATACGACCGTCCCCTCTTGTGTATACAACAGCTCGTACGTCCAATGCTGTCCATTGACCAATGTCATGATAGATAACAGTAATATATGCCAATTGCTGCTCACCGTACATTGGAAACAGTAGTTCACACAAGTCGGTCCTTGTTGTATGAACACAGACAGTAGTATCGCAACAGCCATGACCATAAAGTACGGCTCTCCGTCGACTGAATGCACACAGCTACTGTCTACTCCACACGTTGCCAATCAAGTTTACTCATACAAACTGATGATCAGTTCCGCACAGTACATGCCAACAACACAGCTTCTATGTTGCAATCACGTATAATAAGATACATATGACAGTAATCAGGTTCAGCTATGATTGTTCTCTTTCATGTTTTTATTTATTTATTTATTACTATATTATATCATTATATTATATTAGATCTTTAGTTAATCATAAGTAGTAACATATATTAACTTAGTAGGTTGTTTTGGTATTAGTCTCTCTCTCTCTCTCTCTCT